>CM056396.1:12569086-12754951 GCA_029718625.1 Synaphobranchus kaupii | reverse complement strand
ATATCTGTGTAGATCCTGTGTGGATTTCATGGAGGAGAAATGTTTGCTTTTGGATCAGCTCTGTTTTTCAGTTTTAGGGCTGCTCATCTCCCCTCCCCGGGGCCCCTGTCTCTCAGCCTCTTTGCATGCGATGATGAATTGAATGCGCCACATCATATGTAATATTGACAGCCTCTACAACCAAAGCCCTCCATCCATCACAGTTGAATGAGATCCCATTGAACCAGCTTTTCACTTGGAGTCGTGCTCAGTTCTCTTTCAGATGTACAGAGAGGGTAACCTCCGTGCATGGGGGGTTAGACGGAACAGCATAATTAGCCCCTGGGTCTCTTGTGGTCCTGAATGAGGTGCTTTTATGCTCCCTAAGAGGGAGATGGAAAAAGGGAGGTAAGTGTTTTGGTCAGACTATCAGCTCTTTTTTGAAGCAAAGAGAACCAGATGTATTTCTTTCAAGGGATGTGTGCTAGAAGTAGTTGGCAAATCCAAAACAGCTGAAAAACATGCTTGTACAGCTGAAAGAAAAAAACGTTTGTACCTCCAGTTCACTCGCAAACTTTCCTGTTTACCGTTGTGTAGCTGCACAGAAGTGTTCTTTAAAGAGAATGAAAAGTATTTTGTGACATATGAAAGCAAAATTTGCTCAATAGGCAAAAGGGTTGTGCTATGGGCAAGGCCAGACTCGCTGATTGTGTTCCATATTGCGATATGAACTGAAAGGCAGCAGTGCACACTTGAAAGAAGGGCTATTAATTTTGGAGGACGTTTCCTCTTTCTCGTTTCAGCAATCCCGTGACCGAGGACTGGCACACGTATGGATGGGCTGCACCTCTCTCCCCAAAGCCTAATCCAGAATTAATGAGTGTCTGCTGCAGATACTAGTGAAAGCCAGTCTGTGCTTGCTGCCTGAGCACACACACACACACACACACACACACACACACACACACGCACACACACACACACACACACACACAGGCACACACACACACGCGCGCACACACACACACACACACACACACACACACACACACACACACACACACACACACACACACACACACACATCATCCCATTGCAGAATATGGTTAAGTACATGCACCTGCCAGCTAAGCCCGACATCAATGGACTGCCCTCCCATCAACACCCATTGTCATTGGTCAAGGGGAGCATGATGTCACTGGCCATAAGGCCCAATAGGTGCTCTACCCACCCTATACCCCCACCCACACCTTGTATCCTGCCTTCTGCTCCTTTTCAATAAGCCTGAAGAACAAAAACAAAACAAAAGAAGTTGATTTTCTTTTCACCCGTCCAGCTGTAGCGTACAGGAGGCCCAGCTGGCCCTAGACAACCCAATACGCGAGGTGTAATGAAACGTAAGGGCCCGTTTGGGTAATTACAACTTTGCTATATGACACCCTGAGGGAAGGCGTGTACAGGTGAGGGCTCGGGAGCCGCGTGACACCCCGGGACCATCTGCTGGCTTGGAAACCGCCGCTTTGAAATGTTTACACAGCTCGAGGTCGTCTCCGCCACAAGCGAATCACACAGGAAGCGCGACCACAATCAGTCTCAAGAACTGAGTTCGGCTCCGAGTGGCCACATCGGAGGTGATGAAGTTACTAATCCTTTTGATTGTCGAATTGGCCTTCGTACCCCGGGGTTGCATTTCGTCTCATCTGGCTGATTCATTTTATATAAAGACTTTTATCGGTCCTTTCATCCTTAAAGTATCTGAAGTGGGTCACCAGTGGTGAGGATGCCACAAGGTCTGCCGTATGAGGCCTTGCCTGTGCTTGCACACAGCATGTGGAAAGGATGAAAGCTGAGTCTGGACTGGATCATTTCGAATATGACCAGTTATTATTACCGCTGAAAGCTTCTTGGCAATACCTCATGTGTCGCGGTTTGCGAGTTTCCATTCTGCCACATTGCGTGTGTGTGTGCGTATTTGTGCATATAGGCCAGGGGTAGGCAACCCTGGTCCTGGAGTGCCAGAGACGGTCCTGATTTTTGCTCTATCCAAACCTATATCTGCATGACTGGATCAGGTTTAAAGACAAGCTGGAGGTACTCCATAAAACTCTTGTTATCAAGCTCAGTTGGAATAAAAACCAGAATCATCACCGGCACTCCAGGTCCAGGGTTGCCCACCCCTGATGTAAAGCCTTGGTTCCCATGGTATGTGCAGGTATACTGTTAGATTTATCAAATTTTTTCTCATTATATTATGCCCTGGGGAGTTCTAGCTTCTATTCTGCTATATATTACTCAAGCTGATGTTAGACAATTGGGACAATCAGGACAATTGTGTTGTGTTTTAAAGGTAAGGTTGTATTTGAGTCATGGTTACTAAGGAGGAGTCACACGATCAATGACCGCGACTCTATATCAAATTGACTTACGTAAAGAACCACAGGGCTCGTGCTATTCATGTCACATGCCTGCGCTGCCGTGGCAACATTAGTTTGCCTTAGTTTGATTGGTCAAATCTACATAATGTCAGGCTCTTTAATTTTTATGATTCTAAACCTCTTTCAGGCCAGGCATCTTCGCTGCCAGCAGGCTGAAGCCAGTGAGTCGGGCCGAAAGCTTAGTCACTGATATGAATTAATAAGGCACACATTTTCAATTGCAGAATAAACAATGGTGCTGTTATCACCCTGGCCTCCAGCCCTGCAGTGAATACTTAAACTGTATAGAAAGTTAATGATCTGAGGTACTTTACCCATGTGAATGGGTACCCAGATGCATTGAGCCAAAGCTATAGTGTATTTCCCTTGAACCAAGGAGTCCGGCTCTAGTTTCCCGAGGCTGGGTTCATTGAAGAACTTCGGAGGTGTGTCAGGTTTAAGCATTGCACCTGCGTTGTGGGGACATTCTCCTAGGCGAGTGGTTCCCTGGAGGTCAAAGGTGACGCTCCCTCTTTTCTCATGAGACAAGAGCCATTGAATAGGGTCAGTCAGGGCCATAGACTCTGCCTATGAGAGCAAGTTTTTTCTGCTATGGTCCAAGACAAGGCGGACACTATAGAAATTTCTGTTGGAGTTGGCAAACAACAGATGCTCTAGTCTAACCAATAAGATAAGCGGCTGGCAGCTCCTTTGGGCTACGCATATGAATGCGTTCCAAACATCAACTATCGTTTCCATTTTTCTATGTAGCACATTAATTAATTTCTTTTTTCTTTACGTGACACTTAAATGATTGTGATGTGTGAAAATATATTGTCACATTATGTGAGCCATTTCCCGTGTTTGAAAAATAACTGCCAAGCTGTCATTAAAAAAAATTGCTTTCACGGTTATTTCTAAAATGTCTAAGTGGGCAGGCAGTCCATAGTTGATTTATTAATTGGTCTGGCAGCATTTCAGGCCCAAAAATCTCCAGCCATAAAGAAGCTCACATAATATATAACCAGAGGCACCCACATGCCAACACAACAGAGACAGAAAGGGTGATTAAACAGATACAATAGCTGACAAACTCAACAAGCTTTAAACCAATCCACTGCCTCTACCTCTTCAATCACGGTTGAAGAAGTGTGTAAATAAGAATCCCAGTGAGACAACATAATGCATACTTGTACAGAAATCCCTATCACTGTATTCCTCTAACAACTGTTCTTATTCACATCTGAATTGTTACAATGTTATTTTAGGGCCTGATTACATCATGATTGGTGTTTTCACAGAAATCAAGCTTATTGTGTCCAAATCATTGTATGTGAATTCAAGTGATGTTAGGAAGCATTATTAACCAATTGTGAATGGCCGGCTGGCAAGATGGAGTTTTTTTTTGTTTGGCTTCGCTCTCAGTCAGTGTAAATAAATTTTTCCCTCAGCATGATCATGTTTGGTTCTGTCATGTTGACTGCATTAGAATTTAGCGAAAGAGAGATAAAACTATAAGCGCTTACGGTGCTAATGGGAACTTTGCTCTAGAAATGGGTTGTTAATGCTCCATAATGGATTTAGATGGCTTGATAAACTTGCAGCCTGAATAATTCATACAGAATTACTATAAAACAGTATTTTATCGGAATCATACTGATAGACCAAACACATTCACTGTATGCTCAATTCAATGTCATTTGGAGATAAACCAAGGCGGCATGATTATTTGTGCTATTACAACAAAGGTGTTTTCATTCGTTAGCCACTGAATTTAATAAACTTTCCATTCATGTATTGAGGGTTTTCATGCCAGACATTTAATTTGCCAAAATAAATACACATCAGACAGTCGATCCAGGCATTTCATACTTTGCATTTAACATTTTGATAATGATGCTTAAAACCAGTACTCCTGATCAAGGCTGAGATTGTAGGGTCTGCCCTGATTTGAGTCACAGCATAATGATAGATGGTGCATCGAGACCTCAATCTCACGGAAAAAAACGAGTCCCACGCTGTGCACTCAAGACTGTAGTGCGTTAAGTCCTTGACAGCCAATCAGCGGCATTAAAGCGAGAAAAGAAAAAAAAAAGAAAGAAGTGCCGTGAACACTTATGGAACAGAGCAATCCAGATTGTGCTGCGTGATGACCTTTCCCATGGAACAAACAAAAAAAAACAATGGAGATTAATATCTGGTGGCCCCAACGTCTGTTGTGCAGCGCGCGTCTGTGTCGTTGGGGCGGGACGATCGAGCTGTGCGGCATCTGCGGCAGGTGGGGAGGGCAGGTGCACTGTTTACGCGAAGGTCGGGCCTGTCTCTCAGCACCCGGTCGACAGGAGAGAGTCAGCCGGGGAAAGGGTGGCGCAGACAGAGGCGGGAGAGCATTCGCAGGCTCGCCAAAGGGTTGCGTTTAGCGATAAACGACCCACGTTTGATTGCCTAGTTTGGGATTACCCCCCCCCCCCCCTCCCCCACTTCCCCAACCCCCGCCTCCCACCTCCCCCCATCCCTTCATCCACCCTGTCTTATAGGTCTTCAGAGTTGCCAAGATTCCTTGACCGCAGGTAATGTTAGATAACATCAGTCGCTAACATTATCAGATAGTACCAAGTGTAATATCTCGATTGAATTATTCCCTGAAATTGGTCATGAAGTTTAAAAAATAATAAGGGAGATTCTACGTGTAGATTATATTTCCATTTTCCAGTCTTTTCCAGCTACTGTTTTTTGACGAGCCAACTGATTTTTAGACACATCGAACAAACAAACGATTACCAAATGAAACCTCTCTGAGTAGTATCGCACACACTGTTCATACATTTTGACTTTTCTCCAGATAGTTCAAGTACAAACAAACAAAAAGATCACAAAGCAGGGCAAAGCAATGGCAATGAACGAGTAAACAAATGCCTGTCAAACAAACTCGCGCTAAAGACACACGTGAGCAGTAATGAGGTAAATAAGTCTTCCATGAATCTTATTAGTTAGAGGCCTGTCATCGTAATTTCTCACAAATTAGTTTGAAGAACACCAAAAAAAAAAAAAAGAGAAAGAAATCCACAGAGGAAGATGACATCATCGCTGTGTTTCTTGTCGGCAGTTGACTGCTCTGCAAATGAGGTCTGGGAAGCTCTCCTACGGTGGGGGAGGGTAAGATGCTTGCAGTCTCCAGTAGGTGGCAGTGGTGTATTTGAAGTTAATGATCACATGCTGAGCTAAGCAGTGTCTGGTTTCGTCGGTCTGATGTCTGGTAGATTGGTCAGTTCTTGTTTTAACACTAACTCAGCTTCTCGGTGCCTGATAAGGGAATTTCAAACAGAGGGGTCATTTCGCAGACTTAAAAACTGATTGGCCGAAGCTGAGACGCAGTGATGTTTTGCATACAGTTGATTGGCTAATTAAAAACAAATCGCACTCTATCATGAAAAAGACTTAGGGCTGACAGTACCAGGCAACAGCCCCTATATAATCCAACCCCCCCACCCCCCACCCACCAAAATACGACAAAAAAAAACAGAAAAGAAAAACAGTGCACATTTTATAATGTTTCCATCCTTTTTAACTTTTGTATGGCAAAATATGCCTATCAGTTAGCCAAGCTTGAAACACACATGCCGTATACCTGCAGAAGCTGAAGGAATAAGTCATTTGTGGATTGTTAACAGTGGACCTTAGTTAAGAGTGTTACAGTCTGCTTAGGTATAGAGTTCAATACAGTGCCTAACACCTTTTGGAGAGGGATTGGCTTTTAAAAGCCATAGTGCCACACAGATTGCTTGGTGCTGGCACATTGCCTCCACTGCTAGCACTCCCTGATTCCACTGTTCTGTGCGACCGGCCGTGCTCTGCAAGTGGGAAGAGTTTCTGACAAACGAGCCCTTAGATCTGCTCACGCAGCACATTTGAGTATTGTGTGACTCAGGGCTAGGGGAAGTCCCACTGTAGGCTTAGTTTCTGTGTGTGTGTGTGTGTACATGTGTTTTGTATGGGAGAGTGTGGGCCCCTGGGTAGAAAGGAACTGGGTGATGTCAGAGTGTTGGAACATTCCCAGCCCCCCCCGCCCCTCCCTATGCCTTCCCCTCCAGGGAAAAATAACCTTCCCTCATTGGTGCAGAGATCTAAGGCCTGTTCAGTATATCAGACTGAGGACACAGAGTCACAGCAAGCCTTATAGATATATAGGGTGTGAGGAAGTGGCATATTTATAATGGAGACAGAGCTGAAAAATACAGCTTCTGAACAGATCGAGTAATTTTTCTTCCCCCTCCTCTCCAGGACTCGAAGAAGAAGAACGTCTGTAGCCTTTTCTATTCAAAGTCAGACTGACAAGGCAATGAAAGGCAACAAAACTTTCTTAAGCTCCGTTGGGGATGAAGATCAACTGGCAGGGACCAACACACAGTAAAAGTGTCAAGGAATAGGCTGTGGGTTGGGACCGAGTGAACTGCTTTCAGGAAAAATCGACATCACCTCTGTGTGATAGCACTTGCCCTCACCTATCACCATGTCTGTCTTTGAGTATTTGAACTCATTATACAGTGTATTTACTGAATAAGCTTTAACAGAAAGTGGAATGATGTCCTTGGTTGTTTTTGGTTGATTTTGTGTGTTACACTTCACATGCTTGTCCCAGCAGCAATAGTGCTTTTTGTAGAGTGTAGCGTAGGTCACAAAAGCCAACCATTATGTGAGCGTGTACCGGTGAAACCCATACGGGTAAACAAAGAAAATGACTCTGGTAACCCCTAGAGTAAAGGCACGTCACTCAACTGCAATATCGCCAGAGTTACGGCAATTTTTTTTGCAGCATTGCCGTGACAACATTATGCGCTAGCTGGGCCGCTAACTGCAATCTCAGAGTGACAAAAAATCGGTGCGTTGAAATATGACACTCAGATCAGTAATCATCTTTAGCAAATGTTTTAAAGGTTCAAGCCGTTGAAGCGCAAGGCTAGCGGCGATATAGGTATTTTCATCGCTTTATCGTTATTTTTTTTGTTTTATTGTGCTTTTATCTGCTTTGGAAGAATGAAGATAAAATAATTATTGCTCAGACGCATGCCTCGTCCCCTGCTTTACAGGACTTTCTCGGCTTTTCTCATTATAGCCTCCATAAAGAGACAGTTTTATTGATATACCAAAAAAGAAGGTGCACTTCCATTAGAGCTCCTTCTCCCCCACTGTTTTTCCTCTAATCCTTTCATCCACATGGAGGCCAATTCAAGTGATTTTTTGGCATTACACCACAAGTGATGCTACCAAGGCAACAGCCTTCCAGAGAACGTTATGTACAGTATGTTATTCCTTGCATACTAATAAAACGGACAGACTGTGGTTGTATAATGGCAGGGAGTACTGGACTCTTGACCTGAGGGGTGCAAGTTTGAATCTTGAGTAGGAGTGAGCCATTGTACCCTTGAGCAAAGCGCTTCTCCAAATTCAGCCCGAAATGCTCTTCTGAAAACAGCTGTACGAATCCATCACTGAGTGTGTATGATGCAGCGCTGTCAGATATGTGAGGCAAATGAATAATGCAGTTTAATTTATCATCAAGCGCAAGCGTGTGTGTGTGTGTGTGTCTGCACACCCGTGGGCATTAGCGTTCTGTACATTTGTCTGTGTTTCTCTGTGTATGTGCGTGTGCGTATACTGTATGCAAATTTACGCATGTCTGTATACCGTGTAAATATGCTGTTTGTCAATGCGTGTTTTTGTGTATATGGACTGTATGTGTTTGTGTTTTTGTGTGTGTGTGTGTGTTCATGTGCTGTAGGGATATGCCTGTGCGTATGTGTGCGTGCGGTCATGTGTGTATTTCCTGTATTCTGTGTGCACGCGGTATGTCCCCATGTATATCCACGCAGTGGGCGAGGGGTGAAGCAGCAGGCCCAGCACTAGTGTCGCTCACCTTTCTCAGGTGAATGGGAAACAGCTTGAGACTCGCCTCTCAGAGTCAACCGAAACCGTCGGAGTAAGAGTGCTGTTCACACTTACGCTGGAAAGCCCAGCTGTTGAGATATTCAGCCAGTATGTGGATAACCTCCCACCCCCCCGCATGCTTCCTCTCGTGTCACGGTCACCACTCGAACCAAGGACTGTATGAAACAAATGCGACGTGATGCGTGATAAAGACAAGCTGCTTTCGGATTTTTTTGGATTCAGATCTGTCAGCCGCTTGACATACCTGAGGCTCGTCGAGTCGAGACTCGTTTATCTTGCGCGGCTTTACTTGGACAAGTAAAAGTACGGGCCACAAACGGGTCATCGCTCCGCAGGCGTCGTTTATGAAACGCACGGCAGAATTGCGTTTTCAATCACGTGCAGTCGCATTACATTTGACTGTTATTTTCATACCCTTGAATGTTTAAAAAAAAATAATAATTTGCTGGTGTTTGAACATCACAGCTGTTAGCCAATTAGCTAAATTACTCAAATAAAATGAATAAAATCGCTCTGTTAATGGAAGCAGTTTCGTGTTAAAGCATTGTTTGGGCACAGATTTTAAGAGACGTGCAGTATTATACTTCCTTGTGTAAAATGTGCTGTACAGTGTCATGTTGAAGGATCTGGGGTTGTGGCAGATTTGTTAATTCTCAATTCCCAAGCACGCCACCGAGCAAGGTACTCAACCTCGTTTTCGGCAAACATCTTTTATCGTTGCATAATTTGCTTTCTACAGCTCGTAGAGTAATTGACATCAGACAGTCAAAATAACGTGATGCAAAATACACGGGGAACCGAACAGTGGACGAAATTCACAGACTGCTTCAGCGATTTATCTCTCAGAAGAGAGTTCCGCTTAAATTAAGGTCATCTGCTCAAAAAGACATGCAGAAATTATTTACTATTTCTAGTATTTGCCATTTCTAAAATGCATTCCCCTCCCCTGTCCACATGACTCAATGTATCAGTAGCAAAAACATCTGTCCAATCCAATAATTAATATGCACTGAATTTTATTTGTCATCCACCTGTTGCCATGGATGGACAGACGTGTTTTTGTCATCCTGTAATGGTCAGGGTTTACCCGTCAGTTCTTCCCCATGCTCTCCTGTATTCTTCACACCCATACATCTTTTGGCTTTGGCGATCGGCAGGCCAGGGATTGACCCTTGGCAGGAGGGAGCAGGGGTCCTATATTTAGAGCTCTGGTTTCCATAGCAGCAGAGAGAAAAGGTGGAAAGTGAAAGGGTAAGAGAGGATAGAGAGGTTCCTGGGTCCACTGCATCCGCTGAGGGGCCAGGAGGCTGATGAGACAGAGGGTGTGTGTGTGTGTGTGTGTGTGTGCGAGTGTGCGAGTGTGCGTGCGTGTTCTTACGTGAACTGGGAGGTCGATACCAGGAAATGTAATTTGCAGTACTTTTCCGTCGTTGTCTGTGGGCCATTCTCTTTTTTTGAAGCTGTCTTTGAAGCTTCCCAGCCAGCACAAATCAAACAATCCCCAGGCTTTCAGCATGGCACCTAGGAGATGCTGCGGTGCCACACATAGGGACAAAAAGACACCGTCGTCCTGCCAAATCAGAGAGGGAAACGACAGATGGGTCATTGATTGAAAGTCTAGGTGAGCCTATACCAGCAGAAAGAGAAACCGTCCATCGGCCGCGGACATTTAAGAGGACATTGGTGCCATTAACTCATTAAAGTTATTCTCCAAAAAATAGAGAAAATGCCTTAATTATTGGAAGAGTGGATAAAATGGAGATGGATTGGCCTGAGGAAAGTCATCTGTATATTTGCATTCCTTTCCTCGGCTATTGCTGGTAATTTTTCATTCTTTTTTTTTTTTTTTTGCACACAGCCTCTCCATAAACCTTAATGAAAGGCTTATGAATTTAATTAGCCTAAGGTTCTCATATTGAAATTTTTCCCTTGAATTTGGAATAGTTGTTCTGTCAGAATTTGATCAACATTGAACTGAACTCACATCTCCGGAAGAGGCTAATCTTGCCTTGTATCTTTTTACTGTTTCAGTTTTGCTGATAGTAAATGTCATGTTTGAAGATCCTCCTTTCCTTCACTTTGTGCTTTCTTAGTTAATTCTTTGGAATTTCTTTTTCTGATTTTCTACTCCTGTGAGCAATAAACAGTATAAAAGAAAGATGAATTGAAGGCCGTTAATCAAAGTGAAACATCACGCAGCTTCTGCACAGAAGCTGTCTACAACTCCACCTCCCATCAAAGTGAAGTTATTCTAGAGCAAAGAATTAATTACATATCACAACAGACATGACCTTGTGGGTGAGGTGGTTCAGAAATTTTCATTAACAAAAGCATGCAGTTAACGTGACACTCTGAGGTAGATTATATATACTACATGTTTGTATTAATGAAAAATGTCAGTCAACTCAATTTTTACAGTGAATCTTTTGTGTCTTTCTCAGCCTCCTATGCATGCTAAACAGGCATATAGTGTCTAACAGAGTCAATGGTGAATTTAAGTGAACAGGACCATTACAAAACAACCAGAACTGTTGGGTCATTTTTTGGCTCAATCTTATCAACAATGACCTTTTCCATAACCACAAATACATATTTTAAGCAAGTGTTGTCTTGTTTCCCAACTGTTTATTAGTTCTGAAGTCCCTCAAATAAATGAGACATGATGTGTAATAAATAATAAATAAAAAAACATTCCTTGTTTCTCAACAGTTACTCAGTAGTTAGAGCCAAGCAGAGATCATAATCATTTCATGGGAAAAAACTGAATTCAGCAGTCAATAGCCAAATGCTGGGGATAACGCCGCTGTCTGTAACAGCCGGTGGAAGTAGTTGACATTTAATATTCCGCTTAGTGGCTCTGAAAGCCACTTCAATCTCAGAAAGTCTGTCACACCTCCGGATGACCTGCATGTCATCCCATTGGCCAGGCTACTGAAGTGTGATTAGACATCTAGAGCATTTCCTGCTAAGGCTGAGACAAGTCCTGGTATGAAAGAAAGAGAGTTATATTCTCAGGCAATGTGTCGACTAGAGTCTTTAAAGATGGCTAAAATCCATTATTTGTGTACTTGTATAGATTTGAACAGTAGTGTAAATGTTTAGAACTTTGGGGCTTGTACCAGTGTCCTTGTGATATGTAATTACAGGTAAATGCAAAACTATTGGGACAGTCAAATTGGTTGTTTTTCTTCTGTACTAATTAAATTTGTATTTTCAAATCAAAGAAGGACTATGAGGCAAAATTCACAATGTCTGCATTTATTTAACATGTTTTGTTTTTAGCAGACATTGAACTATATTACAACAATGCCATTGAATGAGTCATGCCCCCCTATTTCAAGTCAGCATAAGTTTGTCTGTTTCACATTTCAGTTTTACCTTATTACTATAATTATTTATAAATGAAAAGCTAAATAATAACCTAAAATCTAAAACTGCAGATGAGGGCCAGAGCATATGACAACCAATAAAGCTATTGTAAGAATGAAAGAAAATACTGCTATGCATAATGTTTGTGTATTCCAACGTCAACAGTATGGAATGTCCTAAATAAGAAACGAACTACTGGAGGAATTAGGAATCACCAGAGATCAGGCCATCCATGGAAGTCATCAGGAATTAGGAAATAGGATTAGGAATCAGGCCATCCATGGAGGTCATCAATAGGTGATGACGGGATGATTATAATGGCTGTGAAAAAAAACCCAAATTTTCAGCTTAAGTAATTGCTAATGATCTCCACGCATTGATGGTGAAAGCATTGCAGGACACAGAAGATAGAGAGGAAAATTCCAGTCAACACTTCCAGATGTAAACCATCTCATCAGCACCAAGAACAGAAAGACGAGATTGGAATTTGCAAAGAAATACAAAGATGAGCCTGATGAGTTTTTGGAAACAAGTCTTATGGACAGATGAGACTGAGATAAACCGTTACCAGACTGATGGAAAGGTGAATATGTGGAGAAAGAGAGGGGCTGTTCTGGACCCTCCCCATACTGCTTCATCTGTCAAGCTTGGTGGAGGCAGTGTGATGGCATGGGCCTGCATGGCTGGATCAGAAACCGGTTCAATGATCTTTACTGATGGTGTAACCAGTGATGGCAGCAACAGAATGACAGCTAAAGTGTACTGTCGGGTAAGTGAGGACTAGGTAAAATGTGTATAATCTGAATCCAGCGGTTCTAACAGTCAATGCCCTTGTTAAAACGTTCAGCACTCTGAATACTGAACACAAGCGATATTGCGTGCTAGAACCCCTCACTTAACCTACATTCAAAATAAGCTTTACGTGATTTAGTTTAATAATAATTATTAAAAATGACAATCATCAATTAAATCGCCAAATTCGTTAACAGGTAAGTCGAACAGTAACCTGGTGGATCAACCAACAAGCCAAAACAAAGTCTAAATCAGGTCTTGAGATTAAATAATTTTATTAAATGAAAAACATTCAATTGGAATAATGAGCTGAAATCATACATTCACTAAGGAATGTAGGCTGACTACTTATAATTTACAAAATGGAAGACATTAAACCAGACATTAATTAGGAAATACCAGTAAAGAGAGAGATAAGCCAAAAATTGCCAAATTATTTACCCTCCAGCTGAACAGGAACAAAAGGAAACGCACGAGGAACCAAAAAGAATGACTTCTCCAAACAAACTCCACAATTGACTAACTTCTTTTTCTGCGGTACACTCATAAAATACCACCACAGGAAGACCATCCCTGTCCTGATTGGGTTAAGGTGTGGGGGAGGGGGGGAGAGGGGTCATTTATGACAAAGACGGGCTTATCTTTGATGGGGGGTTGAGAATGAGAGAGAGAGACAGAGATAGAGAGAAGGGGGGAAATATTAGATATCCTACAGTACAGAAACATGTTGTCCACCAATATTCAGAGAACTGCCAACTGCTGGAAGGAAGTGTATCATGCAGCAAGACAACAGCCCAAAATATACAGAAATCTTAGCCAAGGAGCTTATCAGGAAGAAACATTGGAAGTGTTTGACATGGCCCAGTCAGTCACCAAATTTAAACCCCAATGACCATGATTTTCCCTTACTCTAAAGTCTGAAACCCCAGCAAACACACAGCAGCTGAAAGAGGCAGTGGTAAAAAATCTCAAAGGAGCACATCATGAACCTATAGATGTCCACGAGTCACAGACTTGATGTAGTCATCAAATGTAAGGTGCATGCAAAATATTAACCTTGCAATTCATTAAATTTCTCAAAACTTACTCCGTCCCAATACTTATCCTGACTTGAGAAAGGACGACTTGGCTTATTAATGGCTTTGTTATAATATAATTCAATGTCTGTTAAAAAAACCCCCACATGAAATGAATGATATAAGATATACATTACATTACATTACATTTATTTAGCAGACGCTTTTATCCAAAGCGACGTACAGTAAGTGCGTACAGAGACATCATCATCATTACAGAACAGACAAGGCAAAGCACATCCTTTGCATAATGTAGCAGCTATCCCTAGCAATGAACGTTGACTGTAGTTCACAGTAAGCTGTGGGCAAATCAGCAACACCACACTTCATTCCAAATACTATTATAAACTATACGGTTATAAACCATTCCAAATACTATTATAAACTATGCTATTATAAACCATTCCAAATACTATTATAAACTATAATAAACAGACAGGAAAACACAGGGAACAGGGAACTGATATTCCTAGGTGAGGATATCAGTCAAGGTGGAGTCTGAAGAGGTGTGTCTTCAGGCCTCGACAGAATGCAGGCAGGGTTGGAGTAGAACGTAGGGGAATGGGAAGTTCATTCCACCACTGAGGTGCTAATGTGGAAAAACTCCGCAGTCGGGACAAGCGAGAGCCTTTGACACGGAGGGGGGGATATAAGGAGATATAAGGAGATTTGACTTATAGTCATTGTTTGATTTGTAAATACAAATGTTTTTTTTGTGACACAACTGTCCCAATACTTTTGCATTTAACTGTACGTTAGCTGTACTGTGGAAATCCAGGGGACATAAAGTAAAAGTCCTGCGTTTCTTCCGCCCATAGACTCAGCCAGCTGATTTCACTAATTAGTTCTACCACCTGGCTGAAGAATTATGTTAATTAGCAAATCCAGGCGATCGGAGCAAAATACTGGGGAGGACTTTTACTTTTAATCCCCTGGATTTCCACCTCTGCTGTGGATCAAGGGGAACAGTTTCAGGAGAAGTCATGAGTATCACACTGAAAGCGGCACTTTGCTGGTTTTAATTATGGCGATAATGCATCCCTTTTCATCAGTAAGCCTTTATTAAATATTAAATATGCATGGGCCTCAGAGAGCTACAGAGGGTTGCTTGGCATGTGAGGGGGTGGTCTGGGCACCACTGTCTGACTGAAGCCACGGGGGGTCCTTTAAGATGCGCGGTGGGCATTTAGTATGGGAGGTGTTACTCCTGTACGAGGAGGGCCCTGGTCCACAGAGAGATTTCTCCAAGCACAGTGGTTATCCTCCATCTTCACAGTTCAGCAGCTTCCATTTGGAATTATTTGCAGGTAGAGTGAGCTGAAAAACATTTTTATTATTATTTTTATTTTATTTTTTTTTACCCCCCGAGGGGTATCCAGCATTTTTCATTAATAATTTATCACATTTTGGACCCCTCTCCTGGTTTTGATGTGGTGGCTACGAGTGCAGCGATGGGGAAGGTTGATGGGATCTATGCTCTGAACGCTTGACTTGGTAGGTGACCCCAACAACTGCAATTTCAAATCTTCAAATATTCAAATGTGACATGTCATTTATGCTGTTTCCTTAGTCTTTATCATATTTTAACAGTTTGGCTACGATGGAATCACTATTGTATATATTTAAAATTTGCATATGTATACCTTAATTTTAGGATAGTGAATCCGAGGCTTGTGTAATAATTAGTCATTGTGCCACAGTAACTGTATCATCTTGCTCTCAGTCCTAAGTAAAATATTAATTACATACGCACAAAGGCGTACATACACAGTACAGCCTATGTGTACACATGTAATGATGCCTACAGTACACAAATCTAATTTTCTTCACATCATTCTATCAGCATGCTGTTTTTTTATTTTTATTTATATTCAGCTGCCATAGTAAGGCCTCATCTGAAGAAGACTATGAGTAAATCCTACGTGTCAGATCTGGACTTCTCTCTTTGCTCTTTAAGTACTGCTCCTTCGCTTCCCTTTGGCGCTTTGCTGCCTCCGTTTTAAATGGTTAGCGCTTGTCTCTATTGTCAGGCCGATCAGCGGGCAGCTGTTGCTTTGTGTCCGCGTCGCATTCGCCGCTCGCCGCAGAATGAGGCCCCTGCTCCAGGTGATGAATAGTTAAGCGTCGGGCTAATTTCCACCGCGCCGCGCAGTCACGGGGAGCGCACAGGCCGGTGGGAGAATAGAGGCGGCTGTTGTGTTCTCCCAGAATGCCCCGGCGAACGGCGGCGTAAACCAGCTGCGGGGACGGCACAAAGCGGCGGGCGCGCGCGGCCTGTCGTTAATATCACCCCCCCCCACCCCCCCCACCCCACCCCCCCCCCTGTCTTCTTCCAGCTAAAGGGGAGAAAAAATGAAATCCTATTAAGGATCTTAATTCTCACCTTCGGTGTGATAAAAGGAGAGCGACACGAGGGGAGAAAAGAGCTTTTCACTGGCACCGGAATGGAGGCGGAGGGCTCAAAGATCAAGACGCCACTGAAGGGAACAGGTCCTTCTGCGTCCACTCTGTGGGCGGATGGAATTTCGGGAGCTACAGGTGCCACATCTGTTGTCGATCTCCGAAGATGAAAAAAAAAAAAAAAAAAAAAGAAAAAGAAAAAGAAAAAAAAAAATGAAAGGTGAACCAGGGTGTATTTGCCAGGTTCTTTTTTTCTGAAAATGCTGAGACACTAACGATGCTCAAATTTCAATTAGCGGAACATTTTCTTTCCTGCTATGAATGCGCCAAATGCCCAAGCTACTGAAAGTCAAATGCACTTGGCTAAGAGCAAGACACAAAGACAACACCTCATGGGAATTGGTCTAGCGAGCGATTCGGGCCGGCAGATGTTGTGGGACGGCGGTCAGTGTTGTCCCCGCTCATTAAGGCCTTACGCGGTGGTCCTTCTTTTGTGACAGGCGTAGAAAGTAAACACCGACCTGGTGGTCAGTGGCGGGTCACACCCCCTTACCCGGGGGCCGGGGTCAGGACGCTTTCAATGGTTTCCACAGCAACTGAGGCAGGGATCGTAACGCTCGACCCTCTGTGAGGAACGAATGAGATTGACTGCTATTCGTGCTAGTGTGTGCCGGGTTTCAGGTGCCGAACGTCACGTCCAAATTTACAAGTGAAAGCCCCATTCCTCCACTCACTTTGCACTCCTTTGGAAACCGTATCCTTTCATTGTCACCCCTGCCATCTTGCCAAATAGTGTCACAGGCTTTTGAGGAGGAGGGGGGGGGGGGGGCATTAAGTGAATTAAACATCAATCAGTCTTGTTTATTTAGTGTTGCATTCCCAATTTATACCCAGTGTCCAGAGTACACCGTGGTACTCTATGGATTAATTGTGTGTGCTTTACACAAGCTTCAACATAATGCCTGCATGTCTGTTTTAGAATCCTTCACAGCTTTTTATTTCTAAATAGTGCCAGTAGGGTATCTATTACCAGGAAATGAATTAACCAAAATATATTGTCACAGACAGGCTCTGTAATAAAAAATACACTGCCTGGCCAAAAAAAAAGTCGCACACTCTATCTCACACTATTTTTGGCTGAGATCTTGTATTGACGACGGGAGAGTCGAACCACTCCGTAAAGTGTTCTCCAGCACATCCCAAATACTTTCAATGGGGTTAAGGTCAGGAATCTGGTGGCTAATTCATGTGTGAAAATGATTCCTCATGCTCCCTGAACCACTCTTTCACAATTTGAGCCCGATGAATCTTGGCATTGTCATCCTGGAATATGCCTAATGATGGGATAACCTGGTCATTCAGTACATTCAGGTACTCAGCTGACTTCATTTTATTGCTGCATAATGTTGCTGAGCCTAGACCTGACCAACTGAAGCAACCCCAGATCATAACATTGCCTCCAGAGGCTTGTACAGTGGGCACTATGCATGACGGGTGCAATGGCGACTTTTTGTTTTTGGCCGGGCAGTGTAGATTCACTGCAATGTCTGTTGAAAGGCAGAACACTGGCTGGTCTTAGTGTATTCTGCAACAGTTTCTGCAAATTATTCTGCAAAACCATTTTACTTTTTCTGAGAGATTGTAAATAGTCCATAAAGATAAAGGGAAGGTGGGTATTCCCATAACAGATAACTAGCTGTGTGTTGCAAATAAGGGGCGTGTATAGAGTTTATTACATAACATGCCATATTTCATTTTGAACTGGCTCTTTTTCAACATCTTAAACGCTGTTTGAAATACGATCATTATAAGGTCTCATTAGGTGGTGAAAAAAAGCACTAGTCCTTAATACAGTGACTTGCCCCAAGGTCCAAGATCATATCCTGCCCGTGCCAATGGAGGCTGTGGCCTGGAGTCCTACAGGGCTAAGAATAATTGGCCATCGTGTCACTTTGGGGAAGGAGGGTGTGAGTCAGCAGGGTACCCCCATCCACCTCGCCACGCATGAACGACTCCTGCCGTTGATTGTGTGCCTGCTATTTACCTTTGCCAGTTGTGCGATCTGCGCCAACTGCTGGTGCACTGGCTGCATAGCTCAGCTGGTGGACTGTGAAGTGAAAACGAGTGGCAGTTGGCTGTTCACGCAAGCGTGAGCCCTCTTCACCTGACAGAATATGATATAGCGATGAGCTTGAGCTTACTATATAAATAGCAAAATTATATGACTGTGCTCTCAACAATCCAACAAGATCATAAAAATGGTAAGGCAAGGGTGGAAAAAGGCTTAAAAGGTGTTTTTTTTTCACCCCCAGACTCAATCTCCAGCCATTATGTCTGATAAAAGAATATACAATCCTTTCTAGAGATATTATAAAAGTGAAACGGCATGGCTACTGAATGATTTTCCTTGGCCATAAACAAGAAATCTCATAAATTCAACTCTTACTGAATGATCCCACTTGAATACTCCAAAGACATACCTGACACAGTTCTCTAGATCGTATTTACAGTAATGCTGATAGATTGCATTCATCACTGTGAACATCAAAGGCTCTCTATCCCCAGTTGCTCCTCCAAATGGCTATAGAGGTCAGCTTGCAGATGCTCAGTTTGCACAACAGATCTCTCGCACCCTGTATGAGAAGCAAATATCTCTGTGCTGGGAGATGCGTCGACTGCCGAAGGGGTCTATTCAATCTCACCGCAGCACAGTGTGTCTTGAGCACCAAGTGAGACATTTTACAAGACACTTTAATTTCATGCACAGCAATTAATTCACGTCAGTGACTTGTTTGAGCAAGGCGAGACAGAAGTAACATTTGCTTACACCTGTTTCTCAATGTTTAGGACGGAAGGCGGGTTCTTTTACGGACCACAAAGGCGCTGTTTTTTCAGGTGCTGCGAAATGACTTAATGCCTAAGTGAACTCCAATTTAGAACGTTAAACAAGTCTCATATGTTCCACTCCCTCACCGAGCTCTCCCTTACCCAGTTAATCCAATCAAGCTGCTAATTACTATTTCTTCTTTTAATTTTTTATTTCTCACCGATGAAGATAAAGAGGTTTACTGTCGCTGCTAGCAGAGAGCAGCCATTAGCTGTGCTATATTTAAAATGTATCATTCAAGTAGAACGGGTCTTAGTTATAGCCTGCGTTAAACAAAGCTAACAAGTGGCAACATGATCAGATACACAATGTTAGGTTTCTCTTCAGTTTTTCTCACTGATAAAATGAAATTGCTAAAGTAGGACCTGAAAACATGCTTTCATCTGAAAATGTTTTCCTGTAATGATACGGTTTGGTTCATTTTATATCTTTTTAAAATGTGCTTCTCCATGTTGTCACCTCCAAGAGGTGTCTGTTGTGAACTGTGTATAAATATTCTCATTGGAAATGCACCAAATAGAGCTTGACAGATTTAACTGGAGTACTAATTAACACGATGTTTCCAGCATTTCACAATCATAGTACTCACAGGGATATTCATGTTACACATAAAACATTTTCTGTTTGCATTTTTTTTGTTATGTTATGTTATGAGTATTATGCCCTATGTAAGTCTTAAGAATTAAAATATAATGAAATACATATATTTTTAGCTGGGCTGTGGGTTGGTCAGTCAGGTGTTAAGGGACTGGCAGCACACCTGCGAGTGTGTCAGTCAGGGCTACTCACAGACGTGCCTGTCAGTGGGTCAGTCAGGTATGAGAAGAACCATGGGGAAATAGGCACATGCAGTATAATACCACTAAGGGATCGTCACTACTACTACCACCATGGGTCATATTAAGGGACACTAAGGCCGCATTTACACTGCAGGTCTTGATACCCAGTTCCGATTTTTAGCCTATATCCGATTTTTTTGACCGCCTGTTTACATCTACTTTTGAAAGTGACCCATATCCGATACCTGTGTTTACACTTGCTTAACACTTGAAACAACCCGCATGCGTACAAGAGGGTTTGGTTACCGAAACGAAAAAACGAAAGTAAACAACCAGCCGGCACTTTCTCGCAATGGACGCAAACGAGACCGAAATAATAATTCAAGCAATTGCTTTCCGAAGCATCTTTAGAGGTCCGCAAAATATATATATAGGCTATATATAATTTCACTTGCGCCGTTTTTTTTCCACCGGAGAGTAGTTGTGCACGTGAAAGTAACGTTATACGTCATTAAAATGCAAAAAAGTACAAGATCGTCGCATTTTCAATGACGTGCGAATCACAATGACAGGGAATATCCGATCTGTCCGTTTAGATGGCAGTCGCATTGGCAGATATCCGATTCATATCAGATTTATTTCCACATATGATTGAGGCCTGAAACGGATCTGAGAATATCCGATTACATGTGCTTTTTTCCTGTTTACACGTTCATAATACATATCCGATCTGTGCCACATTCCGCAAAAAATCGGAATTGGGTCACTTTTACCAGGTAGTGTAAAGGCAGCCTAAGGCCGTGTAAACAGGAAAAAAGCACATGGAATCGGATATTCTCAGATCCGTTTCAGGCCTCAATCATATGTGGAAATAAATCTGATATGAATCGGATATCTGCCAATGCGACTGCCATCTAAACGGACAGATCGGATATTCCCTGTCATTGTGATTCGCACGTCATTGAAAATGCGACGATCTTGTACTTTTTTGCATTTTAATGACGTATAACGTTACTTTCACGTGCACAACTACTCTCCGGTGGAAAAAAAAACGGCGCAAGTGAAATATTTTGCGGACCTCTAAAGATGCTTCGGAAAGCAATTGCTTGAATTATTATTTCGGTCTCGTTTGCGTCCATTGCGAGAAAGTGCCGGCTGGTTGTTTACTTTCGTTTTTTCGTTTCGGTAACCAAACCCTCTTGTACGCATGCGGGTTGTTTCAAGTGTTAAGCAAGTGTAAACACAGGTATCGGATATGGGTCACTTTCAAAAGTAGATGTAAACAGGCAGTCAAAAAAATCGGATATAGGCTAAAAATCGGAACTGGGCATCAAGACCTGCAGTGTAAATGCGGCCTATGACTTCAGTAGAGAGAGGGTTCAGGTTAGAAACTGGTATGTTTTCATTATTTCACTATTGGTACAGGAAAACTTTAAAGAAGTTTTAAGTGAAGAAAGAAGATTGAGAATGTCATTAACATTAATGTAAAAAATATTAAACTTTTTTCAGCCACCAGCTCCTCTATGTATGTAAAGAATACGGCACATTAAAAAAAAGAGAGCAAATATTAAACTCGCCTACTCTGATGATTCTCCCCATGCAGCATATTCAGTTGCTTGATATATACAGAGATAGCGCCATCAAGGCAAATAGAATTTCTAATATAGAGTAGACTGCATATATTCACCTGGTTTGAACTATGCATTATAAACCATGCACTTCCACCGAACATTATCGCGGTTGAGTGTTCCAACCTACATATCTGAATCATAAGTCATGAATACCATAGTACATTAGCTTCTGATAAACAGTGCATTTGTAGATTGTAACAAAGTGGAAACTAAAGATATAAGCATGGCCTGAGTGCACTCTTCCACTCATAATGCGAATGTGTGCGCTGGAATGTTGATGCTGTTCAACTCTTTGACAGCCGCACGAGTACACAGCAGCCATCCTGCTTGTTGGACGGCGGCGTGTGGGAGGTCATGTCCAGGCTGTTAAATGGACGGCTTGCTCTCATTTCCTCGGTTTAAATGAGGACGGTGTACCGATGAGATTTGGATTAGAACGCTGGCTCTCTCTGGCTGGCCGATCCGGGCGACGAGAGGACGGCTAAGTGCAGCCGCCTTTTATCTGAGCATGAATAAATATCCGTGCAAACGGCGGAACGACCGCCCGCGGCAGCGCTGCGTTGATTATGGCGGCTGCGGAAAACAACAACGCAAGGGGAGATTACACTAAGTGAGGAGATGAGAAGGCAGAGGTGGAGGAGAAGCTTCTGGAAATAGACAATATGTGGCACATACATCTTATTCAGCCTTTTGTGTCCTTCTGGCAGTCAGTGCCATCACAGTAATACAGCTATTTACTATGGGGAAGGAAAATATGTTGTATAATCACTTAAACTTACATTTGGACAAACTACAATGCAGCTGGACTGAATCCCGGCTATACAAGCCTTAGTAACTGAACTCACCTGCAGGGGTATTTCACAAAGCAGGATTACTGCAGGAGTTAGCCGGATAACTGCACTGAGTAAAATCCGGAACAGCTGTTTTTGCTTCAGTCCGTGTTCCAGATTTGGGAGGGTTCCGGGTTTTACTCAGTGCAGTCATCCAGCTAACTCAGTAATCCTGCTTTGTGAAATACCCTCCCTGTCCGTAATGCCCGAGTAGTAAACACTGTGGATGTTGCTCCACAGGAGGACGGAAGCACTTGTGCTTGCTCCATTGCATCAGTATTGTCCCCAATTCTTATTCCAGATCAACACACTAACTCAACCTGTTGTGGACTCTCATTAATTTGTTTTCAGTGTGTGTGTGTGTTTGGGGAGGGGAAGAACGGTACTCTCCATTTGTAGACTAGCCTGGGGCTGAGAGGGAATGCAGAATGCATATTGCACAACATAAAATAACGATGATCTGCAGACACAACACAAATTGATTTACCCATCCGTGTCTTTCTGCCGACTAACTAAAGCCAGCCCGAGGGAGGACCTAGTTTCTGTCTGAGAGGGTAAACAATATTTTAGATGGATGCAAGCTAATGAATCATTTACTCGAAGGGTAGAAAGGCCAAATGGTAGTCTGCGTTATGTTTCTTAGAAAAGCAAACCGTTTTAGATTTTTAGCTTGGTAAAAATGATGCATTTGTTGCCCATAGAGTAATTTGTTACAATTATCTTTAAAAAGAAAAAAAAAAGCAAACCTTGTATCTACAGAAAGCTGTGTGTTTAAAGTGGAGTACACATACTCGGATAGTGCTGGTGTACAGACTACAAGCAATTTACAAGGTATATTGATAATGCTATTTTATGTTTAACAAACAAACAACAATTAATTACAAATGTAAACAAAACAAATTTCGATTCCTGAGGAATGTCGTTGCTTTTTGTTACGAGACGATCCGGACGTCCTGGTCCCCTAGTAATTGCAGTTTGCGAAATTAAGAACAGCTGTTCCCAGTTCTAATATAATTTGGTAATGCAGAGCCTCCAGTCCAAACCCCCTGAAGGTCAGTTCAATTGGTCCTGTAAGTTCACTGAAAATAGCATATGATGTTGTTCGAAATTAGGCCAAAACACGGTCATATCGCTTTTACATTTCCTCCGCCTGGCGTTCTGACTCTCGGCCTGCTCCAGACAAACTCCCTGACCCGGCCTCCCCCCTCCCCCCCCCCCCCTCCTCCCTGCCCAGACGACCGTGCCACCGTTTTGTTTTGGAGATCATTGTTCTCCAGGAAGCGGCGCCCACTCTCGTGCGCTGGCATGCGCCTCGGCCGGTCCAGCTGTTTCCTCTCCTCCTCCCCCCCCAACCGCCCCACCCCGCCCCCGGCCCGCTCGCAGGCCGATCCCGCTGAGCTCCGACGCTGGCCGTCCGGCCTGTCCAGCTGAGAGACGCATGCAGTTTCCATGCCGCCCCTCCACTAATTTCCATCTGCCTGCATACCTTCCTCTGCCTCACCCCCGCTGCTTCACATTTCTTTGGGAAGAAAAAAAAAACCCTGCAGTCCACCCAAATGACATCAAACTTTTAAAATGACCGATAATGACAGAAAACTATGCTTGGTTCAAATGAGGCGCGTTAAAAAAATAAATTAACGACGGCGGGGTTGTGGAAGTGGCAGCAGTGTGTATCCTGTTTTGATTACATGTTTGCTGGCACCCCCCCCCCCCCCAACACTCATAGCAACACAGGTTATTTTCCATCGTGGCCCTGTTTTCATGAAGAAATCCTGCTAGAAATGTTGTCTGAAATATTTCATTATTAAATATGTTGTTGCAGAATAACTGTTGTTGTGAAATCTGAAGTACAGTCTTTGTATGTATTTCCTTTTTCACCATGTCTCACTCTTGGAAGGAACCGATATGTTTAGTCGCTTTTAAATAGAGCCCTTAAGGGGATCTTTTACAGGTATTCTCTAGATGCTTGAGCCGAACAGAGGTGGATTCCATTGACAATTAATCAATGGTAATAAGGCATGGCTTGTTGTCTGATTGTAAAGTCTGTGGAGAGAGCAAGACCTTGATCCGGAACCACAGGCTCTCATCTGCAGTACACTTGAAGTGAATCCTGATTTGTAACCCCATATGCAAAAGGTCTGTAAAAATGTGATGAAAAATGATGATGTTGGCAATAATGGTCACTTTAATACACATTAATACATGCAATATAAATGGAAGAAACAAATGGTTTTATAGTAGAAAAAATGTGCCTGGCCAGTAATTCTAACAATTTCTGCCGTTGCAAACTTTTCACCTCTTTCCAGTTTGGTAGTTTTGCAGTCTGCAATATAGGTGTTGGCATCAACATAGGTTGGACAGCACAATGGGGGTAGGGTTGCCAACCGTCCCTTGAAATAAGGGACGATCCCTTATCAGTTCAATAAGGCTTATTGAACAGATAAGGGATCGTCCCTTATTTCAAGGGACGGTTGGCAACCCTAAATGGGGGTGTGTTAGCTACGACATTTATATATACTTATTATACTGAATAATGTGTGTTTTAACCAAAGACTGTATAAAAATATGGACAAAGCCACTGTGACGTCACCCATTGCCTTTCCACGGCCTCGTAAAAACTGAATTGAGGCTCCGGATGTCTTTTTCGCCGCCCGTTTGTACAAACTGCGTCTGCTCCGTGGAGCCGAAGAGGACTCAACCTGTCCCTCTGATTGGTCCTGAACAAATGTTAATACCCTGTCCAAACGACACAATATTTAAAAAAAATCAGCACATGCAGAGGCATTAGATGAAGGAAAGGCACCTATTGCAATTACATTTTTTTGTGGGAAAAATGTATTGACTGAGTATTTTGACCACATTGCTGCCATTGACTTACATGGTGAAAGACCTATACTGGAGCCAATCGCAGTGGCGCTAGTGAGCAACGGCACAATTGCTGCTCCAAGCCCAACCAGGAAGTGAGCTTCGAAACGAAAGCACAGTCTTGGCCCCTTGGTTTTAACCCACCAAAACCACCTCTTAAATCAAAAATAGAGGCTCTATGCTATTTTGATAGCTTTACCAATGCACACATATACATGTTGAACATATGGGGCAAAGAAAAACAATCACACAAAACTGTTTGATGTTGTGAAATGTGCATGTGTTGAATAAATTCATGCTTGTAGAGTATTCTGGGGGCAATTGTAACAGGGGGCAATTGCAAAACCATAAAATTTCACCAATCTGAAACAAGCTAGAGCTGAGCTAGATTCTATCCAGCAAGCTAGCTAGTTTCATGTGTTCAGGGTTGGGGGCAATTGTAACAAAAAAGTTAACCCCTGTTACAATTGCCCCCAGAATACTCTACAGTAGAAAGGTATACAATATTGAAGATTGAAACTGAAATGTTTCTACAGTAACTTACAGCAATTTAAAGAACTTGAATCCTTTCATTGGAGCTGTTACTTAAATTACGGTTTTATTTTCGAATGGAATCTGACTTTATATTACATTAGCCAATAATCTGCAGCATGTTTCAGTCTTCTTCAGGCAAATGTATCCACAAACCTACTGGCCATGATGAAATCAAAACCCCACCAAACCCAAAGGTAATTTATTCCTCTTAAAACAACCTCTTTTTCAACTGCGCTGCAGTCTCTAGTCACAAAATTACAGAAATTGAGTTTGAAACACCTTAATTTGCCACTGCCTTGAGTTACCACTAGTTTGACAATTGCCCCTTGACCGTGGAAAATAGAGCCCAGTGTCATGAATAACATTTTTTTTCTGCTTTCATATAATATTTTTATCTGCTATTTACAATATATAGGCTTGCATATAAACATTGCATTTTTTTCTATCACATTTGTAAACTATGGAATACTTTAGTGAAGACACAACTTAGCATGTACGTATTACCTTTAGCAATTCTGTATTACAAAGTTATCATCAAAGACTGCGCAATCCTAGTCAAGACCAGAACTGACAATTTGTAAAACACTGGCGGCGTGTTTATATTCATCACAGGGGAAAAAGAGGCTCCTCGTATTTTCTGCCGTCTCTTGTCATCTTGGAAATTGAAGAAAACATATACAGTCCACCCCTCTGGCCCCAGAGACGGCTTTTTGATTGGTTAATTACCAAACTCGTGTCCTGTCTGGCTAGCACTCTTTCTCTTTTATATTGTTCCTAAGTCACCGGGGGTTTCCGGTGTGGCTGTGTCTGCACATTCCAGCGCACATCTATAGGTCTTCTGGAGAAGACCTTCAGCAGGATCGGACACTCGAGACGAGGCGCCTGTCTTGAGCGTTCACGGTCTGTCATCCTTGTGTCACGTTGAAACGGCACAGGTTTACAGGAACAACATAATTACTCGCCGATATGGTGACCACATGGTTTGTAAATAATTCCTTCATGAGCCCAGGGATTGCCACGGTTTCTCTGGTCGCTGACAATCTTCTTTTTTTTTTTTCTCTCCCGTGCCAACAAACTTGAGAAGCAACAACAGTAAATTTGACACAAGCGCTGCCAAGTGAGGAATCATTGAAAGCAACCGGGGTTGTTTGATGATGGAATGTGAATGTCTTTTATATATATATATATGCTTTACATTAGATCTACATGTGTTTTGATGTCT
Organism: Synaphobranchus kaupii; assembly: GCA_029718625.1. NCBI lineage: Eukaryota > Metazoa > Chordata > Actinopteri > Anguilliformes > Synaphobranchidae > Synaphobranchus > Synaphobranchus kaupii. The sequence goes on along the minus strand of CM056396.1, from coordinate 12,728,227 downwards.
CATCCACTGTTAATCGTGCTGGGCTGGCTCCATTTAAAGAGACACTGCACATCAAAGCTGGTTTGCATAAACTGTACAACAAAAAGGGACAACGATGTCATGTGAAACTGATTGGTTTATGTGAAGTTTTTCGAATACGTGGTATCAGAGCGAAACGGAAAAAAAAAACCTTCATGCATAAAATAACATCAGTTAAAACATTTGTGTGGATGTAGATATCTAGATCTTTCCAAAGCATGATATTCAAGATGGTCCACTCCACATCATGAAGCATGTAAAAATATATTTTTTTTCAGCAGGTATCTGACAACAATCATGAAGATACACTTTTTGATGTCATTAAAAGGATGTCATTTTTGAATTATTCATACATTTAATGAATATTTAATTTAATTATTCATGGCACATTTAATTAAGTAAATACCTCAGAGATAGACCAAGCACTGCACTGGGAGACTGGCATCTGTCAGTCATTTCCATAAATATCAGTGTGATTCCAGGAGTTTGAGCATCCCAATCAGCGTTGTTGGACAGACAGCTGCTATGGACATATACAACTATGGACAGATAGCTGTTTTTTCCCCACAATGCCCTGTGTGAAGGTTTGAGTCAGAGTCTTGGGGACAGGGGTTAGAAGTGCTGCAAGGGAGATGCCGTTCTAATTTGTGTGGGTTAATTGAGGTTGTAAAATTTTTCCCCCATATGTATAGGTAAAGTTTATGCACCGTTACATTCAAATTAAAAATTGATGAAGCCTTTTTAAAATGAAAGGAAATAACAATTAAATGCTAATTAGCATCGGGTAGGCTGTATATGTGCATATGGTGGTTAATGCTCAATGGCATTTTCTATGCTAATTCTATATACACTCTCAAAAGAAAAGGTTCCAAAAGGCTTTTCTGCATCTCCGTAGAGGAACCTATCTAGTGCAAGAGTTCTTGGTCAGGCAAAGTGATTAATTCTGGGAGCTTTTCACACTTTTAACACCTACTATAGAGGGTTCCATAAATAACTAAAAAGGGTTCCCCTATGGAGACAAGTCAAAGTTTAAGTTTGATCGTGGATAACAATGCTTGTTTACGAAATGACATTAAAAAAGCTATTTGCAATGGGTATATTTGGTAGAATTCCAAGGTTAGAAAACAGGTAAAATCTGAGGCAATTTCCCGGGATGAAGGTGCATACAAACGCGATAAAAATATGTTTATACAAATTTATACAAGGCATTCTACAATATAATATTGTATGCAGTGGGCCTCCATGAGGACATGCTAAACGAAAACGCTAAGCAGCTCAAATGAAGTAAGCTCTAACTTTTTGAGTGTTATGAGTTGAGTTTAGCAGAGCTGCGCCTCAAATGCCAAAGCAGTCTGGTGTGTTATCCTGAGATTCTTTGTGAAATTCAGGAAAAGGGAAGGGAGTCCATTGTGAAAGTTGAGGTGGAGAGGCGGTGGAAGGATAAGGGGCGCGCAGTAAGTGCAGGCCAGGCATTCTCTCACGGCCCCTCCACAGTCCGCACGGACAATAGGCTCTGCCTTTTCTGCTATCGGCCCAGGTTTCACTCTCTCCCCTTATCTTTAAAAAAAGCAGATGTGCCACTCTTAATTCTTTTTAAGGGGGGGGGGGGGGGCGGGTGGAATTCCAACTCTCTTCATTCAGCGCTTTCAGGGAAAGATTAGATTGGGGGGTGCCCTGCCGAGCTGCCCGTAGCCCCCCCCCCCCCCCCCGACCCCGTTTCCAATTTTGCTGCAGTCCCCGTTGTGTCCTTTCTCTGGCCTTTAATCAGGTAGAGTGAGGGGTGTGAGAACACTCCCAGTCCAGTCAATTATACCCCAGGCCCCAGGGAGGGCAGCTAGCGCAATTTGTATCTGGAGCGCCAGCCGCTAATTTTTACACAAAACACAAACCATTTTCACGAACCAGATTTTCATTTTAATGAATGCCCTGGAACTCAGTCGACCGGTGGCTTAACATGCCACTGTGAGAGAGATGGGCAAACAGGATGAAAAGGGGAAGGAAAAAAAAAAATCCATTGGGTTTGTTACTGAGGTGCAGCCTTGCTGGGGTTTTGACGATACGGAGGTTATTTTAATCCATCACCGCGAATAATTACCTAATCAAGGTTTCTTCAGATAAGCCACAGCATAGCATCCCCGGGAAAAAAAGGTCTTAATTAGAAAATAACGGTTCATGAGTGTTAATAATATGCTTCATTATATGTATACCAAAATCTGTTGTATATCGTTTTCTTGAAGTTAGCAAAATGAATTTAGTAAGTATGTAATATATATTATAAACATGAAGGCAGTACATAAATTTGTTGGTCAATGTTGATAGGGAAGCCCATTATAGTTAAATGAAAAAGAGGCCTGCTCAGAGATGGAAAATTAAATGAAATGTCTGCCAGTACTCTCTTCATATTTATTTGCTTCATTTTCACTATATTATTTTCAATGGAAAAAACTGTAGTTTGTTCGACAGCCATTTTGTTTTTACACAGAATTGAAGGAAAGAGGACTGATTATAGATATATTTGGAACATAATATCTTAAGAATACCATCGGGACAGAATTCATCAGGACAGAACGGATGAAGGTGATGTAACAGGATAACAGGTTTGGCGATAGTTTGACATGAAAGCCTCCATAAAGGTGAAAATAGGTAACCTCTCAAGTGCACACGAGTAACAGACAGGCTTTCACACTCCTGCTAGCAAATAAGTCACTTCTACCTAGTGATAGGCTGCTAATGAATTCAGATACTTTACATGTGCTAGTGGAAAGTGCACCGATGGAACCGCCCTTCAATCCAGATGGCGTTATTCAAACACATATGAATTATTCCCTTTAATTGGACTGTCAAATTAGATTTAGCAGATTACTCTCCTGTTTAACAGCCACTGGAAGTGACATCAAGAAGAAGAGTAGAGAGCAACGACATCGCTGAGTAACACTCAGCTGACATTGTCTCCCAAAATCCCGCTATCTTTAACGACACAATGTAAAATCGAGCTAAGCGTATACGCATGCTGCTGAAGTACCCACCTTACAGTTCCTCCAGAGTCTCCTTCACACCTCCCGCTGCCAACACCTGTCCCCCACTCGAGTCAGACACCTCTCGTTAGCAACCCACGTTGCTAACCCACGTGAATATGCCCCCTGCCTTCCTCCCACGGGCATAGACACCCTGGACAGAGGGGATCGCGTGACTCTCCCTTCACCCCGTACGTGTAAACAGCGCAGCTACGCGGCAGCACGAATGCCGCGACACGCCGCCGTTACGCCCCCGCTGAGAAAAGGCGATTTTTCGCTCATGACCCCCACGTCTCGTCCCGAGCTACAGGGCTAGTCACATGTGCGCCTTAGGTGATCGGCTCCGTAACGGCCCCTCCCCTGAGCTCGTCAACGTTTTTTTTCCGCTTTACGTCGACTCCAGATGGGAGTTAAATTAATACACCCCAGCCACGTGTGTCCTTTATTATGAAGAGAAGCAATGAGAAAGTGATAACAACTGGAACCAGATGTGTCTTCCTGCCCCCAGATGTTTGCTCTTAAACATCTGTTGGCTGTATTTCCATCATGGCTCTTATTGTATTATTTTTGTTTTTCATGCAGTTTTGAGCGATTCCCCGGAAGCATCGTTACTCAAACTTTGCCCCATATGCTATTTTGAAAATAAACCCTAGTATTTTACCTCATGCACTTATCTCCATAAACTTCCATAAAAATCTGTGAGAGAGAGAGAGAGAGAGAGAGAGAGAGAGAGAGATTGAACATATCTGTAGATCCTAGCTTTTGGATTAGCTCCATATCTGAATTCTAGGGCTGCTTTTCCCCCCTCACTCCTCACCACCGCCCCATGCATGTGATGATTAATAGAATGCGCTATACCGTTTGTAATATTGACAGCCTCCATAGCCGAAGTCCTCCATCCATCAGAGTTCAATGAGGTGGTCAGACACTCGCTTGGAATTGCATTCTAAGACAGCGACTCATGATGATGTGACAAGGGCCAGTAATATTTGCTTTTAGCATACAAGCCGTAACACAATCCTTTTTATTGGCATGCCAATAAAACTAATTTGTATCCGAGAGAGAGATTTTTTGAATTTTAACCCTCCTTTATTCTACTTTCAACACACCAAAGTCATTACCAAAAAAATATAACAGAAAACATAAGAAACAAATACACAAAATCACATGAAAAACAAAAATCTGTCACAAAGAAAGAAAACTACTTCCATTTGCTCACCCTATTCCATGTGCCAAGCAAAGCTCACCTTCCTCCACTGAACATAAAGCAGCCTTATAACACCACACACTCTGAAACACATTCAAGCTCTCCGTGGCTTTGTAATATCGAAACTCCACCATCACTCTGTTCCTAAGAGAGAGAGAGAAAGAAAGAGAGGGTGACAGAAAAGAGAAAAAGTATTTTGAGACTGGCCATTGCTATAGTGCAGCTGATCCTGTGCGGGGCATGTTTATGTGAGTTGAGGGAGGAGAGAGTAATGTGCATTAGGTCATTCGCTGACCTTCAGGAGAAGCTCTGATTCTGGCCTGAACACCCCCCCCAGGGGTCTGAGTGTGATTGTCTTAGCAGATGGCCGGGCTTTCTCTTCAGGGGGACTTTCCCGGTGTTGTCACAGACCTCGTCCCCTTCCACAGTGCCCACTTTCCTTGACAACAAAGTTAGATCATTGTAGAGCAAAAAGAAACATTGACATTCTACCTAAAGTTCTGTTTGTGCCAGCAATAAGGGGCCGTAACTGTAGCCTACATCCCACATTTATTTGGCAGACATTTCATCCCGTTATGTTTTTATTTTCTTAGCAGGTGCTCTTATTCAGAGGTAATTTAGCTATAATATTTTTAGATGATATTTACATTTTACTTCGGCATTTAGCAGACAACTTAATCAAGTGCACATATAAAGGTTTCGCAATGAGGCGAGCCGATGCCAAGCCATGAGCACACCACTGATGGTAATCAGTACAAAAATAAGGGGGTGCAGGAGGGAGATTGAGGATGCAGTGCTTTCTGCCGCAGAAAGGTTTGAGGATGTCGTGTTACATGTACCATAGTACATTTAACTATGGCATATCTATAGTAAACACACAATACATTATGGGTTAGTTAAGCGTTAGGTGAGCCAACATGCAGTGTAAACAGTTGTTGTTTCACACACACAGACACACAAACACCCACCCACCCAGACACACACACACATATATTTAGTATATATATGCTAATTTTACATAGCAGGTATTTTGGTTGCGTATCACGGGATACAGCAGCATGTCCTTAATTGGGTTCTGAGCCAACAGCCTTCTGGTTACAGTACAAGCCTTGTTATTCAACAGCCATGCCACAATGGAGTGCTTATTGTGATGTTTCCCTTTTCCCCGGGATACTGGCGCCGTGATAGATCTGCAGATAGACAGGGACACAGGTATAAATTATTCAGAATTATCTTCCAGGGTTCTGAACTGATTGACACAACCCCTCATCGCTCCACATACGCTTTGGAGTAGCGTCTGGATTGAATTATCCAAACGCAGTGGGTGTGCATATTGCATTTTAAGAGAATATCAGATTGTGCGCCCACAGTAATTATTGAAAAGGGCGATATTCAGAGGGAAGGACAGAGCACTGTGAATCTATTACGCGTTTGAGTCGAAGCGAGCATGACCAGAATGGAATGGAAGTGATGACACCGCACAGAGCTGCTTATCAACTTGATTTCGCTCCGTTTGATTCCGACGACAAATTGAATGAAAATTGCACAGGCCCATAGACCTAACTAAAGGAGCACGGAGGCCCACATTTTGAATGTGCGCACTCTAAACTGTTTTCGCCAGGCAAAGTTTCCATGCAATACGATCCTGTTTATTTTCCACTATGTGTAATCTTAAAGACCCCGGGCAATCGCTTTTATTTCTTACGATGTGAGTGTTTATTAGTCCACTTCATAAAATAATGCTTACTTTGTCTAATTTATGAGTAGGAGAATAATGACTTTCCTTTTGATATAAAGTAGGCTGTGATTACTCATGAAAAATAGGAGCTGTACATTCCACAGCTGTACAGAGGTGTACATTCCACAGCCCACTAACTCCCCCTGTAGTGGGCAGTATAAACCATATCTGTATTAACTCATCTGTAGCTTTCAGGATAAAAACCTCATTTCAGCTCTTAACTGAATAAAATAGGCTTAGTATCATAGGTCTTTGGTTTTTATGTATAACAGCAAATAAAATGCTCACTTTGATGATACAGGTCTTTCAAAAAACAGGGTGGATATCGTTTACGTAGCACTAGGGATTTAACCCTTATTTCACTTGCTCTGAGGGAACATTGTGAGACATTGAAGGAATTCCGGTATCTACCTGTGAACTAGGCACTTAACCTGTCTTGCTCTCGTACCTACCCAGCTGCATGCGGCTTGCAATCTACATTCGCTATGGTGCCCTTCATTTGGATGCGAGTCTTTGGCGTGCATTAAATTCCGGTTGACAAATGACAGGGAAATGTAGGCCAAGGCATAAAAGTGGCTTACAGCGAAACTGAATAATGATAAAAAAAAATGGTAAAATATGCCAACGGTTATAAATAATCACACCACGACGTGCAGGTGACAGTCTCGCCTCTTCTGGTGTATCCTTCATTACTTAGAAGTAACACCAAAAGTCGGCGGAGCGTCGCGCGTCGCCTGTTGGAGGACGTACGTCAAGGTTGTTGGCGCACTTCTGCTCGGGCGGCAGGGTAGTGCTCTCTCACTGGGGGGACACTTGGGATGCCTGAGCGATTTCTCCGGTTTCAGGTTTTTACCGTTCCCCATCCCGACCCCATTTGCGGGGGACGGCCCAGATCCCCGGCAATCTGTGTTTTGCATGCCTTCCGGCGAGCATCTGTCCAGCCCACCCCCTGTCACCAGGGAGACGGGGGCTGCCTGCTGGACTTCAAACGCATCATCGGCTTCTTACAAGACAAGGGAGACTGGGGGAGAAACCGGAGCACGGCGTCCTGCGGAAGTGGAGAGGAGTTTAAGATTACAAGCGAGGGCTACAGCACGTTACACGAGATCATACTCGGGGTATGGCTTTGCGTTTAAGAGAAATCTACTAGCATAGTTTCACACAGGTGGTTAGTGGGGCCTTGATGCAAAAGGAGCCATTCAGAGCTGCCGTCATCCCCATGTGACTTCACCTTCTCTTCCTGTCAGGGCAGCTTTGTTCTGTGTCAAACTGCTGCCAACCCACACCATTTGCCCTGATTTATTACCTCTACCCCACATTTTTCACTCCCCCCTCCATTCCGGCTCTGAGATTTGTAACATGCAGTCAGGCGATTGGAAGGGTCTCGGATTTGCTCACATAGGTACTCCAGTTACCCCTGGTTCCTGGGGATGAAAGGGGAATTTAGTAGAGAAGATTTCCTTATATCCCCCTGCTAAGACGATGAAGGAGAACAGACAGTTGAGTCAGATTGGTTTGTATTGTAAAGTGTTGCGGGACTTACCTTTGCTGCCCTTTCCTCTGCAATGAACTGAGTTGAGCTACTCAGGCCTCCATATCAACACCATGTGGTTGCACTGGGGATAGGTTCAGTCCTCACTTTCAACAGTTAACTTTGCACAGCATTTTTGATCAGTATCATTTACATTTGATCCATATAAACAATGAAAAGCATCCTAAAGGCCATGCTGAACGGGATTCATTTAGCTTTTCTGAGCAAGATTGGTGTGTTTCCAAGGTCATGTCACCCTACCTTGAAAGCTGCGGGATTGGAACTAAAGAAACAAATGTAACATCTGAAAAATTAATACAATAGTTGCATTGTTATTTATGCAAAGGGTGCTAGAAAATCTAAATTAAGTGACTATATTGTCACAGTTGTTTATTCTTGTACTTTGCATAGCTACATAGGTATCGTATATTTTAAAGTTGCCAAATTTGTTGCACTCTTGCTGTTGAGCAGGGGGGTTGGAGTTGGGCTCATTAACCGAGCTGCGGCAGGGGAAGATACTTCTTCACGCAGGAGAGTGGCCAATTACTGTTTTGCAGGAACATGATAATGCACCACAAAAACAAAAACAATACTCCTTCAAGTACACGAGATTATCAGGTCTAGGCTTGAAAGTGTGAGCCAGGGTCCAGATGTAGCAAAACTTACAATGCATCTCATGCAGAGCAGATGTCTTTTATTCTGGAAACAGTCGCTGAAAAACGCCTATTGATTTACTCCACAAATGATTTGGTGTGGTCTGTGAATGTCCCTCATGTAACCTTTAAGCTCATACAGCTTTAATGGCTGTATTTAAAGAAACAGCACACTATAGAAAACCCCGGAACCCATTTTTTTTATCAAAGAAGTAGAGGATGATGTTCATGATATGGTGTCCTTCTTTTCAATATGTCACATATCAAAACACAATCCATTTTTCCACTGGCCATTTTTGCTATGGTGTATGTAACCAAGTGCAATCGGTTAATGGCGGATTTTCTCGGCCCACGGGCATGCGGTATTACCGCTTGCCCTCGACTGGCAGTCCCAGCTGCCTGTTTCACCGGCGGAATCCGCGCGGCAACAGAACCAGGCGATACAGGGGCACATCTGCCTGCCTGACACCTGCGAAGCGAGGCGTAACACAACAGCTTGGCATCGGCCCCAAAACAAGCCTGCGCCACCAATCCCCGCCCCTCAACCCCCCGATGCCCCGGCTCATCGTACCAGAACCCCGGGCCAAGTGCCACGCCTGTCTCATCTGCATGGCAAGCTGCGGAATCAAGATAGGACCGTCTGCAGTAATCCGGGTGGCTCAAGGCTAACGGGAGCTGACATCCCATAACGGAGCGTGGCGGCATGAGGGAATGAGATTCTGGGATTCCTGGAGAGGGGGAGCGCTGAGAGGCTGCAGATGTCCCAGTGTTTTCATACAGAGAGAGAGAGAGAGAGAGAGAGAGAGAGAGAGAGAGCGAGCGAGGGGCGTGGGCAGATATAGGGTTGGGCTGAGGAGGGGGCGTGTCTCAGAGAAAAAACTGCTGACTCTCTGCTATAAGGGGAAGTGACAAATCAGAGAACCGGCCCGTGCAGTTTGTTGCAAAATGAATGAGGCGTTTAGTTCACGGGGCCTAGATTAATCGAAAAAGAGACACCGTGAGGAGGCAGACGTGAGGAGGCAGACGTATGAATGTCATGAGTTCATTAAGGGTCTATCCTACCTTTCGGTAAGTGTTAAATTGTCTTGTGGTATTCCTAAGGCCTCAACATCAAGCGTTATTGCTAACACTTAAAATAGTGCTTCCCTTTCATCCATTACAGTGCTCAAAATGGCCAGAACGGGAGAGGCCGTGTTTTCGGCAGCGATGACCTCGTCGGCATGAAACCAGCGGCAGCTCCCTTCCTCCTTGAGGGTCCAGTCCAGTGATGTGGGTTTAATAAATAGGACGTGCTGGCAGGAGGGAGCTCATGACGGAAAACCATAACCTTTTGAACTCAAGTTCACGTTGGTCCTACTAACAGTTGCTGTTTTTATGCGCCCGCTGGTGCTGGAGCCCTCCGCATGCTGTGTCACAGAGCAAGACTGGGCTCCTGCTATGTTTTTCTAGCAGAGCAATGTTTTTCTGAACTTGCATGAACCTTCTATATTATTGTCTTCCACCCGGGCCCCCCTCCTTTCTCTCCCTCCCGCTTTCTCCACCTCCTCCACTCCCTCAGATGACAGAATTGGCAGTCGCGTCCAAAACAACAGCTGAAATTGAGTTAACTAAGAAAGACAAGAATGGGGTGAAATTGGGTCAGAGAGAGAGGGAGACAGACAGAGGGAGGGGGAGTGTGAGAGAGAGAGAGAGAGAGAGAGAGAGAGAGAGAGAGAGAGAGAGAGAGAGAGAGAGAGAGAGAGAGAGAGAGAGAGTTGGTGAGAGACAGAGTGATAGAAATGTTCTTTTCTGTGTGTTTACCCTTGGACTGTAGATTGTGAGTCACAGCTGTGCAAGTTCTCACTGGTGGGCAAAACAACAGGTTGTGCTCCTGTTCTATCTGTGCCTAACCCATTATTCTCAGACAATGGACAATGGAATGGCATTCGTATTCTGAGAGCATTCATATTCATTTTCATATTCTGAGTGGCTTTAGCAAACATTTCTTGAAACATATCTTTAATAAGTACACTAAGTGCACCTGCTCGCTGCTTTTTATGCGAGAGTGAAGCGATTCCTCAACTTGAGCCTGTGAAAGACAAAGAGTAAACCGACACACCCGTGGCTCTCTCCTGTGGCAGCGGGTCAGAGTCAAGGTAACAGGGGCGAAACAGGACGAGCCGCTGAAAGGCGCCGTTCTTTCGCGGCGGCGGTAGATGCGATTAGAGATCCCAGGCTTTTGTCTGATAACTCAGGGGAGATAAAGGGAGGTTACAGTAGCTCGCGCTCACCTGCCTTTCAGGGGAGGTCCTTCACAGGAACACATCTTCCTTGATTATTTTATTGCCTGTCTGTTTGTGTACTTTTCAGCTGAGGTCGGAAAACATTCACGCGCAGAGATAAGTGAGAAGTAAATGTAACTTGTTAGCCGAAAATACCCCCCCACCCCCCCTCCCCCCGTGTCACTGATCCCTCTGCAGTGCCCTGGGTTGCAGACATGGACCCACTGGCATCTGCCTGGGTTAAAGTGTGAAAGTCATGTATGTTTAACTAATACTCTGTGTCATTCCGCCAGGGTGTTTCTGCAGGCTCGGAGCGTGAACTCAGTATGAAGCCTTTGCTGTAGAATTCCTGAAGCTAGTAAATCATGGCCTGCTATACTGACTGCAGATATGGTTGAGTGGATTCACACTGAGGACTGTACAGGGAAAGTGAACTGTGTATTGCAGGGTGCAGCTCAGCCGGGTGCAGTATTTTACCCTGCTCCATCATGGACTTGCTTTTTTTTTGTTGTTTTGTTTTGGTGTTCTGTGAGCAGTATATTCTCACACAACAGCAATTGGATTTGGAAATCGGAAGGAAGCATGGAAAAAATAAAACGAACAATAGACAATAAAACCTGCCTAAACTACGCAATATAACTAAGGTTGACACAAAGTGCCCAGTACCCGGCCGTCCCAGTGAGGCAGCCCTGTGTAGCTTTGCCATAGCTTTACTTGATCATAGCTTCTCTTGGCCAACACCACTAGTTTTACACAACGTAAACTGTGAAGTGTTAATCTGTCTGTTAGCATGTGAAGGTGAAGCTATGTTAAGTAACGTAAAGAAACGCTTCAGACGTGAGGCTGGTAAGTGGAGTAATCTCTGACATTTGGCAGGTGTGCTACAAAGGCGTCAGCCAAATCGCATTTTCTTTTCTTCCTCCATCTTGTAACACTCGCGTGCGTATTGTGCAATTTGGTAGCAGTGCTTTCATGTTACCGCAACGTCTCTGCAATGTTAAGAGAAGCCACCGCGCCGCATACAACTCTGAAATGGCGACCGTGAATTATGCATGGACTCATTTGCCACACTGAATACAAATGGTCCCTTAAACTGAGATAAATTTCAGGCAAAGAAGAGGAAAATACTGTAAATCGATTTGTTCAGAGAAACCCATTAACCCCCTGACTATACGCACGGAGCATCGAGAGCTCCCTCTGTGAACCAACCTCAGCGGACCTTTTCCGCCGTTATTGTACTTTCTATTTATGCATTTTCAGTTTAAAAAAAAAAATTCAACGCTGCTTGGAAGGGGAGCCATTCATTTTTAAGCGTCATCACGAGTCAATTTGCGACATTATAATCCCACATTGTAATGAGGCTTGTCCGTCCAGACGCAATTAAAGCTAAATAGCTACAGTTATGCTCTCCTGCACTGTACTAAAATGATTTACAATCAAATGCTCCCATTAGAGGAAGTGACATTCGTCCGTGATGAATGTGCCACTAATGTAGATTAAATGGGCTTTCATCACCTAAGACTGCGATTCCCTTTCCCATCTATATGTTCCATGGAAAACTTCCATTCTGAAGAACTCATGAAAGATGTGGCTGAGTGGGGTAATCACTTACTACCCCGGCTCAATATTTATTAACTCTCCACTGATACATTATGTTTCACAAAGAAGTATTGCCACATTGAAATGGTTAATTTGGCCAACTTTGCGAAAATATACTTGCGCAATCAATTAAAATCACATTTTTACGGCACGCTTTGTGTAATCAGATATGCGCAAATCATATCATACCGAGATTAAGGTAATTAATATTCGCAAGGGAGGGGAATATGGGTGGACAGGGAATGATGGAAAGGCAGGATTCTAAATTACCTCATTCTTTTTTTCTTTTTTTTTCCCTTCAATTTTTTCACTATTCTTTTCTGCAAGGTAAAGCAGATTTAAGCCAAGCACTACCCAGGTTGAATAGAGAGCACAATAATACATCAGGATACACCACCAGGCCATATTTACCAAAAACCTTTAAGTGATGCTGACATTTTCTGCCATCCAGGCTTGTCAAAGCAAACACAGCCAGGGTGAAGGTGTGGGTTTGCCTCAGAAAACAACAACAGAGTAAAAGTATTAAAGTGAGGGGTGTTAACTTCTCTGTCCCAACTACACCTGCTGGAAACAGGTGGTTGCCTTAAAAGTACAGAAAATACAAGATTAGTGGCATGATGACTACACCTCTGACTCTGGCAACCCTCGTAGGAGTGTTCTGTGTGTAGGCTTGCACTTTTATCTATGCCAGGATGTTTTGCTTGGGCAATCCGACCAATGGGATTTGGAGAGGTATTACCGGTCCGAAAACCTGATCCACCCTCCAATTGTGCACTACAGATTTAAGCCTAGAAGGTGAGACATCCTCATTATCTTCTCTGTGGGTAGAGCATGTGCATGGGGCTTTCTGTGTGTGTGTGTGTGTGTGTGTGTGTGTGTGTGTGTCTGTCTGTATGTGTGCGCACACATGTCTGCGTGTGTGTTAGTGTGTGTGTGTGCGTGCGTGCGTGCGTGAGAGAAAGATATGTGCATATGTATATGCGTATAGTAGGATCTTTAGGCCTACAGATGAATCACCTGCCTCCCATTGCACCGCAGTTTATCCAGGTCATCTGTACCTCCCAGCTGACTGATTGTCAATTGTCTATAATTAATCAAATTGCCCCCCTAGGGTGAGATTACAGATCAGGTGTAGGATGTGATGGGAGATTTTCCTGGTCACATGGTCTGGTGTCTACTACACACTGTATTGACCATATCGCCATTACCAATGCATTACATTGCAGAGTAGAACAGAATATATTACATTATCTACTTTTAGGGTAAATAATCAATGAAATAAATGCTGAATTGACATTGTTGCCGGGCTTTACAGCTGAGAATTTACCAGAGGATTTCAAGTGAATAAAAATGCTCAACATGTTTCACCAAGTGTTTGTACAAACTTTATTTCTTATTCCAGATTCCCCAAAGTAATAATTAGGTTTCCTGAGTGCAAAATCAAGACCACAACAACAGCATTTATATATAAAAAATATTGCCAAACTACTGTTGGAATATCAATTTTGTAGCAGCAAGTTGTAAAATTGGCAAAATATAAAAAGTGAATGTACTACCCTGCTCTATCTCTAGAGCTTCCCTGAAAATCTAAGGAGCTCTGGTCACTGCAGGAAACAAGTATCATGCAATGAAATCCAATACACAGGAGCCAAATTTCAGGTTGAAATATGTCTGCCAGGTCATTTCTTTCTCAATAGGTTGTAGGTTGTTTTTATATGTACAAACCACCATCTAAAAATCAGAGCTTCATACACCATGTCTAATTCCAATAAATTGAAATAATGTGTTTTTAAAATTTTACTGCTACATTCACCTCATGTTTCCCCTTTATATATTATATATATATTTATATTATTGTTCACTTCCAAAAAAGATCATCATACCGTCACCCCCACACCCCCAATCGAAAAATACAAAATATATGATGCAAGAAACCAACGCTGAATGTGTGCTGTGCAAGGTACTTATTTCATTATTATGGCAACATTTATTTATACCGTAAATGATGAGACCGAGTAAGATTTAAATGAGACGTTTAATCACAATGTTTTTTTGTTTTTTTTGAGGCGATCGGTAATTGGAGCTGGAGTCCTGCCACGCAGTCAAGTGCAATAAGGCATAGCTAGGTGCTCTCCCTTCCTGTCTCTAAAGAGCTATTTCTGAGCTGGTCTGTTATTAAATACGAGAGTGTTTAAACAGGCCTCTCTGCCCGTAACATTCCCAGACTGAGCTGTGCCAGTCTGAGCAGAGCCTGCTTTGTTTCATTTTTAATCCAGACATGCTGTATCGAGACTTTGCCTCACGATTCACCCCAGGGTGGTTCTGTGAGAAAATTAAACCCAAGTATAGTGTTTGTTTGGATGCATTCCGATATGAAATTCTACGGATTGTTCTTGTAGGGACCATTATCACAGCGTGTGCTGGAAAAGTCCAACTACTTTCCAGGTTTTAAGTTTCAAATACCTATTGGTTTTCTGGGAAACATAAAATGAATTTTAGAGAACAGCCTTGGGTGCTTTTTAAGAACACTTTATTCTGACCTCTTATGAGAGCTTTCTTGGAAAAAAAAGATTTTCAGATGAAGAGCAAGTAAGAATCATATCCCTCTGAATCTGAAAAAAAGACTCATGAAATCATGGTATGTACATGGATGGTGATTGGTGACATACCATGTTTAAATCAGGCTTGAAAGGTCTTCTGCTTTCTGCCTGCATGTTTAGGGTATGTAAATAACAACTTTTTTTTTGTTTCATTTACTAATCCTTTCCATATTATCCCAGACACCCTTAAAAGTAATTTAAAGTTCCCTGTAATATATGGATGGAAAAATTATAACAGTTTCACAAACTGGAGATATTTATTTCCCTAAAGAAATACCCTTGCTATAGTGCAAATGCTCATGGTATGTAACAGAATCTAGAGTGAGGTGAAAATCCCTCAGTGTCTACGAAACCGTTCCTCCACTGTGAATATTCTGCGCAGGAAATTAGTGAGCGCCCACGAGACGAAACACCTGATTGGTTCACCTGAAGGCAAATGTATCCTAACAGGAAGCAGTTAACACCAGGATAGAGTTCTAATAACCTTCTCTCATTAAGCAGTCAGCTCAAAGACGAGAGCGCTAATGATGTGTTCACAAGCTCCCCTGCTCCAGGATGTATTGAGGTGATCCGGGCTGCATATTAAACACTTACGCTTATCTAACAATTATGATAGGACAGTATGATCTCCACCGCATCATGCAGACTAAAAATAGATATCTCCTTACGTTCCTTACCAAACCATATTGTAATCTATTGATGGCCAGGGGTTTTCAGGGACACAGGAAGTTACATCTGGAAGCTATAAATAACATTGGGTTCAACAAACTCGTACATGTCTTATGTAAACAGGATATGCTAAGACTGAAAGCTGACCATACATCACTTTTTTTTATGTGATATTTGTCCACAGTCTACTGAGATATACACACCAGGGGGTGATCAAACCATGTTACCTGATGGATATTTTTATGATCTCTGGGGGCGACCGACTGTTGTGTTCAGAAGGCTTCTACTAGGCACGGCTGCTCAGGCCAGCTGTATAAAGGTGTTGCTACATGTGCGTGAGGTAGCATTGTCAGTCACCTCTTCAAAACACATAAATAATGTGGTTACATCCTCGTACAAAACAAAACAAACCCCAAATAAATATACGTAAAATTATACTTCCTGGGTAATTTGTTCAGTTAAAAACACCAGAGCTTCATACAGTATTCCAGCCATGTTCATAGACCGTGTTTCAGAATTGAATCCAGACCTTCTTAGTGCTGACACAAGAACAAGCTCCTAGAGGAAGGGTTTCAGCTGGCAGGCTAAGCCCCACTCCACCCAGCATGCTAGAGCGACTCTTGATTGAAGCCTCCCTGTGCCAGCTACTGTATGCATTACATATTTTCCTCCAATGCAACAAGCTACCCAGAAACACATTTTGGTTGCAAACTTTTAGGCAGGTTAGCTCATGGCCAACTTGCTTTCATTTAATTAATAATTTGCTTTGAGAACTACATCGTGAATTTTATGTTAGGAAGCTAGGAGTGTTAAAGAATAGAGAAACAATACAATAAATGTATTTATTGGATAGAAAGAACCTCAAAGACCTCACTTGGTACACATGTACCTGTTCTGTTCAAGCAAGCTGTCTGACATTGTCTTGATTGTTATACAGATATACTGCATGTAGTTTCACTGGATAACTAATAGACTTGCACTTTAATCTCCGCAGGCAAAATATTTCAGCTACCTGCATAATACGTATGTGGACTGCTGTCTTCTTGCTTGTCAGAACCTATGCCTATGTCAAAATCTGAGTAGTATAGAACAAAAAAATATACCTTTCAAAATAAATCTGCCAAAATTGTCACAGCTTAGTAAACAGCATTTTCCCATTTAACTTTGGTAAAGAGAGTTAAGCAAGCTTGAATGAGTGTGGCAGTTGACTTAACATAACAGAGCTACACATTCATGCAAATTTTACCAACTCTTCAGTACAAAAAGTTACAAAATGTATCTGAAATTTGTGCATGCAGAGGAAACTTGGCGAAGGTTAGAGGGTATTCAGATGGAAATACAACATCTTTTCTTGCATGTATGTCTTATGGCATATTTAACAACTTTTGAATATGAACTAAATTTTTCACTGTACTTAAATCAAGAACTGTTTGTCAATATTGACTGTATGGATGTTTTTGCTTTGGAAACAATGTCTTCCTTGAGAAAGAGGTTTTAGTGTCATTGAAATTAGATCCACACGCAGACACCAAGATGGAGTAATGACAGGTTTAAGGGTCAAAGTCCAGCAAACAGTGCAATACAGGATAAGCAGAATCATAGTCAAGTCCAGGCAGGGGTCAGAGTCCAGCAAACAGGGCAATGCGGAGAAGGCAGGGCGAAGTCCCAGAACAGGCTGGGGTCGGAACCGGGAGATCAATCCGTGGGGCTGGAGAACAGGAGGGCGAAGGGCTGGAGCGGGGCTTGGACGGAGATGGGTAGGTGGGCAGGAGGACTGGGGCAGGGCTGGACAAAGACAGGAAGGAAGGAAGGCAGGCAGGAGAAAAGGAGCAGGACGGGATGGAACAGGGACTCGGAACAGGGACTCGGAACAGGGACTCGGAACAGGGACTCGGAACAGGGACTCGGAACAGGGACTCGGAACAGGGACTCGGAACAGGGACTCGGAACAGGGACTCGGAACAGGGAGGCATAAACGCTGGAAAGTAGTGAGACAAGCACGAATGAAGAGCACAAGACGATCTGGCACAGAACAAAGAAACAGGGGAGCTTAAATGCAAGACTAATGACTAGACAACGAGGAACAGGTGAGACGAGAACACATGAGGAAACACAGGTGCGGGAGGCGGAGGCACACAATCGGGGAAAGGGAAAACGTGGAATGGAATACAAATACAGAAAACACATAGAAACGGAAAAACCAGAAACTGAATTAAGACACAGAGGCACAGGACGTGACATAAAATCTGTAAATATCTGGACACACTGGTACGTCAAACCTAACGCAATGAATATAGTTTTTAATCGCAGGTGGTTGGATTTTCAAAGACACTGAACCGCAGTCTGGGAACAGCACTTGCAACAAAAGCAATTTCCATGGCAGAAAATTAGTCGTAGACAGTGGTCTGAGGGTCTCCTCTTGCTATTCAACCACAGAGTACTACTTCACTTTACTTTACCGGCATTTAACAGATGCTCTTATCTAGAGCGACTTCCAATGCAAACACAAGCACAAAGATCGAAGTGCAAGTATATAGTAGTACTGTAGTGCTTTGCATGGAGGTCTATTAGATAGGCTCTACCTGGTCAATCTCCCTCGCAAAGGCATGCTGTCAGATGCATTGATCCTGCTGGCGAGGCTAATGTTTTCAGTGATATGTGAGTCACTGAGGGGAGAGGGAGAGAGAGGGGGAGAGAGAGGTGGGGGGGGGGGGGGAGAGGGGGGGGGGGGGGGGGGGGGGGAGAGGGGGGGGGAGAGAGAGAGAGAGAGAGAGTGAGAGAGTAAGAGAGAGAGAAAGATTTACCACAGTTGTGTGTGTATGTGCTTGTGGTGGGGGGGATTAATCATATGCCTCTCCACTTCACTGTGGAGAGAGAGAGTGAGAGAGAGTGGAGTCACCATAACTTTACCAACGCCCTCAATATAAACCCCCTCGCCTCTCCTGACACCGCCCTTCACCTGGGTGGTCCCCTGGTCTGGCCTTCACACCCTGCCCCATGAAGGCAATGCTTTCACACCCTCCCATCCCTGCACACGGCCTGCCCAGTGCTCTCCTGTTTCTCTTTCCACTTGTGTCCCGGGTAGTCACCCTTCACTTCCCTCCGGACTGCACGCTATTCCATCACGGTGGTGTTGTCACAGCAGGATGTTAGTTTGTTCAATGGGAGGGAGCAGCGCAGGCGGTCATGGCCCAGAGGCTTAACCCCTTCAGGCGGAGGGGCGTTAATTCCGCCCCTCCTCAGTCTCAAACTCACTGGCAACGCTTTCCTGAGAGACGCTCACTAACCAAAAAGAGCCTGTACAATCTTTAAAAACAAAAATCGCGTTCAAACTGGACATCACAACATGAAATACAGTTTATGATTATTATTGTTTATTTATTTTCTTTTTTTCCCTTTTTAAAAAAAAAAATGAAACAACAGCATTTTTGTGTGTTTTGTATGTGACACAATGGAAGCTTTGCCGCTGAAAGTCAGTGTTATATTAAATATACATAATCTGTAAGCTGTCACTTTGTCAGTTAGGTTTGGTGAGTTGAATGGTAGCAAGTTGTGTAGTCCAAGAGAAACCTAGTAGCACAAGCTCATCTTCTGGTTGAATTTGGTGCATTATTTTTTCACTTTGTCATGCCCGACTCTTCATCGTGGGTTTTTCAGTTGTCCATTGCTTTTGCTGTATCAGTTTTACAAGTGTCTTCTGAGAAAGACATTTTTTACCTCCCGAGGAATCACGTCAGATAGAGAAATGAGCGCTTATAATTCCTCACCTCAGTTG
The DNA here is from genome assembly GCA_029718625.1 of Synaphobranchus kaupii. NCBI lineage: Eukaryota > Metazoa > Chordata > Actinopteri > Anguilliformes > Synaphobranchidae > Synaphobranchus > Synaphobranchus kaupii. Next base: position 12,709,162 of record CM056396.1, on the reverse strand, counting down.
CTCCGTGTGTGTGTGTGTGTGCGCGTGTGTGTGTGTGTGTCCCAACAAGCCCTGTGTGAGGAATTAGCCTGAGAAAAACAGGAAGCGGGTCAAGACAGGTGCTTATCTTCCCCAACACACTTCTCTCAGATGGCTTTTGCTCTCTAATTCAGGCCTTTTGAACGTAGCATGTTTGAAAGGGCTGTGTTGTCTCTCGGTTCGCGAGTCAAGGATAAACACTTTGAAGTGTCAGTGCCAATGCTGAACCAGTCTGCTGCTGGTAATGGGACAGAATACAACTGTTTTATTTTGGCAGCTCTAGCCTCTTCTCTTACTTCATTCCTGCTTGTGCGAAGCTAGTTTAATCACTTTCTGGTAGAATTATCCAGCCATTAAGCGGCTCTGGCTAATTTCATTAGCAGGTCAAGGCATGTTACAGCACCTGCTTATCTCTCTCTGGATTGTAATCACACCATACATAGCACTAAACGTACAATTATTCCCTGTCTCGACTGCTAATGACCAATTGCCAATGGCAGCTTTTTTTCTGTGCATGCAGACTATTTACAGTTAGTCATGTAGAAGATAGTATGAGACCTACTGAAACATGCTCAGATAAACTTCTCACGCAATAATTTGTTTTAGAAAATCTTTATTCGTGTAATGTTTGCCATAGTAATACAATAAAGGAGGTATTTTTTAACCTCACTAACTATTTAGGGGAATTCAAGCCTTGTAAAGTGTCTTTCGGACAGTTTCTCTCTGAAAAGCTCTATACAAATAACATTGAAATGAAGTGAACTGAAACAGCCTGGTTAATTATCATGTAACTTATGAACTGCTTTTTGCTACTGTTTCCAAGGTGAATATGACAACACAGTTCCTATAATGAATAACACAAATATACAGTTACCATAGTTGGGGTGACTTCAGTTTCAGTTCAGACAATTCAGGTAATTCATTAATTGAAAAATCTTGATTGGACATGATGGCATTGAACAATTAAATGGAATCAAACTACAATGTACAGTTGAAGTCGGAAGTTACACTTAGGTTGAAGTCATTAAAACTCATTTTTAACCACTCCACAGATTTCATGTTAGCAAACTATAGTGTTGGCAAGTCGGTTAGGACATCTACTTTGTGCATGACACAAGTAATTTTTCCAACAATTGTTTACAGACAGATTATTTCACTTTTAATTCACTATATCACAATTCCAGTGGGTCAGAAGTTTACATACTATAGGAATTGGGGGGTGGGACTAGATTTAGCTGTAAATTACACTGGAACAGTAATTGGCTCTAAGTCATCAAGGGTCTGACCTATCAACCAAGCCTTAAATCATCACTCTGCTGCCAGAAATATAGTAGATATGGATAGATAACTTGAAGGGTTTCTTCTCCTGACTTATTTTTCCATAGAGTTCAATAGGAAAATTTGTCAGGAGAAACAACCCTTATAGTGATCCATCCATATCTACTGCATATCTGGCAGCAGAGTGATGGTTTGAGGCTTGTTTGATACCTCAGACCCTTGATGACTTATGGCCATTTTACTAATCATGTATTCCATACTGTTCCAGCATAATTTACAGCTAAATCTAGTCCCACCCCCCAATTCCCATAGAGATCCATTCAAATGTAGAGACATTATAGTATCGCTTGTAAGAGTACCAGAAAATAAGATATCAAGAGTCTTTTGATGTTGTTGGGTCACAGACATCAGGAAGTCATGGCAAGCAAAGGATATGCGACCAAATATTAAAAGTTTAAAGGCACAGGCAACTTAGTGTATGTATACTTCTGACCCACTGGAATTGTGATATAGTGAATTAAAAGTGAAATAATCTGTCTGTAAACATTTGTTGGAAAAATTACTTGTGTCATGCAGAAAGTAGATTGCCAACACTATAGTTTGCTAACATAAAATCTGTTGAGTGGTTAAAAATGAGTTTTAATGACTTCAACTTAAGTGTATGTAAACTTCCGACTTCAACTGTAAATGCATTTAAGAGAATACTGTGTCTCAGGCAGAAAAGGAATATAGTTTCATGTTAAGGTCAGACTCTTGAATGGTAGTGAAGGTTAGCTACCGCCTTTAGAATCAGTCTCCTACTTCCTATAGACTCTGCACTAGGCTATCATTGACCCTGAAATAATCAAAAGAAAGTTCATGATTAAGTCATTGCCATAATGTCATATCCATATTCAGGAAAAATGAGTTAAAGTGCATTGCTTGTTGCTCAGAGACAATGTCATCTTTTACATGAAAAAGATATGCAGATGGTTCAATTAAAATAATATGCCAGTCCTAGTGAATTGTAAATTGCTGCTGTTCCATCAAGTCCAGGAATTAAAATGAAATGAGAGGGTTTTGTTTTTTCCCTTAATTCTGCATGTGCTATTTTTCTTGAGGTCGAGTATCGTATGCATAATCATATATTTAATTTAATTTTTAATTGTGTACCTGACCCATCTTTTCTAATATGTTTGCAATCCATCAGTTTATCGAACAAGCCTTGTGAGTGCATTTATATGAAGTATAATGGACACTTGAGTTAATTATGTGAAGTGCAGTACAAAACACATTGTATGGGCAAGCTAGCACACATTTGTTTGAATTCCCTCATGTTACTTTTCATAAATCATCGCCTGTTCTGAATACAGTTTTCCTATTATTGGGCACTTACAAGCATTCCCAGTCCCAGCTTACAATACAAGCATTCCCATTTATTTTATTTTTTGTATCTGATCCTGTTTGAGTGATGTGATGATATGAATGTGCAGTGCTCTTGCAGATGTTATAGGTCTCTAAGCAGTGTGGAAAACAAAGCAGTAATTGGCCATGCTGAAGCTGTGCTAAGCTAGGATCGGGACAAGGACAGTCTGCAGTAAAGAAGGCCTGGTTTGCTCTTAGGGCTAGAGAACACAACCTCACTGCATTGCCTTTTAAAACTACAAATATGTGATATTCGCTTTGTAGCAGTTCTTTCTTGTGATGAATCATTTTGCCACTGCTAGTAACGTACATTTGAGCTCTTTGATGGAAGTTCCACAACCTTGAAAAGATAAGAGTTTGATAAGAACTTGTCAAATGCTGAGCTCAGCCCGAACCGGGCATTGGCAGAGGCGTTCTTGAATGGGCTTCACGGCTTCCACAATATCATGTGAAAGTGAAGTTCTCCAGGCTTCGCAAAATGCCGTCATCTATTTGAAGAAGCTCAGCTGCTTGGCACCGATGTGGTTGACCTTGCGCTCGAAATCTGTGTCTGAAAATTCGGGCACATGTAAAGACGGGGCTGCGAAACTCTATTCCCAAGACTATAAAAAGCCCCTCCCTCAGCGCAGGTGTGTAAACAAGAGAGCTGTTTCCTTCCTTGAAACCCCCTGAGCCACAACACAGGAGATGGCTTCGCAGTAGGCCTATTAACTCCAAGCTGTGAGCAGAGAATTCACCCGATTTCACACCTTGCTAAGTGTTGAAAGGAGTTTTTACAGCACGCACAAAAGGACAGATTAGCTGGGAATTGGTATGAACCAGCGCTGGACTTACGACATCTAGTTCCAGCTCTTAGTATGTATCCCTTGGTTTCACATTTTGACCCTTTGTGAATCCAGCCCTTAATCATCTTTCTAATTAGGGGAAAAGTGATAATAATTTGAAACTTCATCTGGGAAGATGCAGATGCGTTTTCCATACAAAAGGGATGGATTACTACTTCTACTTCTTGGGCACCGTTGGATGGAACTGCACTGCCTCTATATTATAGCCTTCAATACTTGTGAGATATCAGCTAATCATACATATTGTGTGACTAAATACATAAATATATACAATTTTGAATGAAAACACATTGCTAGGTACCCATATATGTCACTATGGACTGATATACACTCCTAAGCACTTCAGTATATCGTTTTGATTGGGCCAGCAAGTGATGCTGTTCGTTAATGAACGTCACTGAAATTTCTATAACTCCTGCCGAAGATCTGCTGTGTCCTGGGGACTGCTGCATTAGAACACACAGACCATAGAATATTGTGTCCTGTTCGGAGCGCAGGTTTAATGGAGGATAAGCCTTAATCACTAGTCCCATCATGCTTATATTTTTGATCTGATATTAGTCCTCATTATATAATCATGTGAAAACAAATCCTCTTTCCCCCGCGCCAGGGGTCACACGTTGACATACACTGTTCGCCCGAGCTGAATTCAGTCTAAGTGGTCCTAGGCATTCCGTATGAGGACACAGGCGACTTAATCTGTTATTCAGCAGAAGCGTACGATGTGCGCGTACATCCATTTGCTGCTGCACTGTTGACACGCTGGCTTTTCTCCTGATAGAGCTGCATGCGCCGGGGAAGCCTGAAGTGGCTCGGGACCCTCTGATCCGCGGCTCTAATTGCCGCGAGGTTCAAGAGAGGCAAGCCGGCTCCACTCCCGCGCCGCGCTTCCAGAGGTCGGCTCGTGTATCGCTAAGGACATGCGCCGCCATCGCATCGCATTATTAATGCGGGGTGAATGCGGAACTCATCGCCTCCCGCGGTAAAGCGGCCAGCGTCCACGCGCCCACGCGGGGGCCTACCTACGCACTCCCTTGCGCGCAATAAGGAGGCGGACAGGGGAGTGTGGCCTTCGCGATGAGTCAGCCATCCATAAAAGAAGTTCTAAAAGACGTCCAATAGTGTCAACAAGGCAAACTGCGTCCTTTAGGAATTGTGTCACTAAATTTGAAGAGTCCCAGCCAAGATTGTAAACATTGGCTTTCTCAGTTTATAAGATTCTTTTCACTTGACCTCATATCCAAAGCGGGGGCTGGTTTCACAACATTTCACTCTGGGAGAATTCTATACCCAAGTAAACACATCAATTGGACAAAGAAAATCTAAACTATCTATCTATTCTTCTGTTGGAATCGTAAATATCAATATATCACAGGTTGCATTGCAGTTATACTATCTGATCGGTCTCAGATATGTATGTTTTCATAGAAGTAAAATGAAGAAATTCAAAAATGAAAAATGTATTTGCTTAATTCACCATCATGCCAGGAAAATAAATCTGTTTATATGATTCCATCCTTTTTTAGTTTTCTCCCAAGGATTGTATACTTTCACAAACTTTGATATCAGTTAAGTGTTGTCAGAATACGATTAAGCCAGTAAACTGTCCCTGCATCTCAGTGTAATTTAAATCCAGCATTTCACCCTTGACATTGCATGAAAAAAAGCCAAGAAATGTACCAGCGGGTAACCAAGTATTAAATCCTTTTGTCCTCATAAGTCCTCTCCTCCTGTTTATGTTATGTCTCAATAGCCCTTAGTCATCTCAATGTTTTCTGTGTGGCAAAGCTGAGTTGATGTACCCTGATATAAATACAATGTTATTAATCTTCTCGGCCTTGGAATCCATTTATTTATTTTTTTATTGAAGCTGATGGGTCCTGGAGTGAAACGGCAGTAAATATCACTCCGCTTATCTCCTGCAGATACTTTTTCACTCCTCTCTCTCCACCGCGCATACAGACGTTCTCTGTGCCTCAGCCCCAGATCTCCATAGGGCTGGGGCTGTCTGTCTGAGCTAATACTATTCACCTCCTCTCTTCCAGGGTGACCGCAATTCAGCAGATGTTCAGGTCCTACAACCCTTTCCTGCACATCTATGTACACGTTGCAAAGTCAACTTACAATAACCAAACTTGTGACGTCACAGAAGTCTACCAGCTGTCATCAGTGTGGGGAAGGCCTCTCCGCTAACCGGTGCTAGCACTGCAGTAGTGTGTGGCCTGTGCTGTGGAAAATGTATACTCTACACGCCCAGTGCTCCTTGCGTGGGTATGGGTGGCAGAGCAGTGACTCAAACAATTGTTCATTCCGAATTGGGAGACGGGGGGAAAAAAAACGGGAAAAGTAGCGGATAGAGAAATGCGCCGTGTTTGATGTCGAATGTTTTTCTGTATCAGTCGTCTGTGTTGGGAGAGCTGACCGAGCCAAGCCGCGTTCCCTGGTAATGCGGGGGCTGAAACCCTTCCTGCTGTTGGGCGGCGCAAAGACGGTGTCCTCTGACTGGCTCTCTCAGCAGCGCGGCGGAGGGCAGACCGTCGCTTGGGGCGGGGGACATGTGCGTCCTTCGCCTTCCGCTAAGGGGTCCCGTCTCCTCCGTGTGGCTCGGCAGAGATGCCAGTCTCCCCCAGCTGTCCTCTCAGAGCGGGCGACGCTTGCCAACGCGGCCGCTGCCAGACGCAGAAGGCTGCACCTCCATTACCTAGGCTGCACTAGGGGTACCCTGCCACCCCGCGTTGCCCCACCATCTGCAGGCCCAACGGTGCCACCCTGCCACAAGCGTGGGTCTGCCCCTCTTGGCCAAGCTTTATTTGGCAGAGGAACAAGGTCTCTTTTGCCGTTTGCTCCGCTGCCAGATTTTGGCACGGAGTTCGCTCGCGGGCTCTCCACCCGATGGGCCCGACGAGTCCAGGGAGCCTGCGACGCGCGGCCGGGTCTCTCATCTTTGTTTTAAGAGGCGGAAGAAATATATGACAACTGGCAACGAGACGCCTCATAATGTGCAGGGCGGGCCGACATAGGGCCGATGCAGCGTTCATAAATTGACGCGGCATTACTTTGACTCTAACACGGGTGCTCGGGCGTGTCTCCATGCAAAGAGCGGCAATAAAAGCGACAACGACAGCGACGCTACGACGGTTGAAAACGGCGGTGTCTCATTCCGTCTCGGCGCCGTACATTACCGCGGAAACACTCGCCAGGGCACACGGACGGGACTTATCATCCAGACGCAGGTTTTTCTGCGGCCCGCTGCCGTTGCAATCGCTATTGATTCATTCCTTTCCCTCTAGACTTAATTTAATCTACTCAGTGTTTAGTCTCGAAAGTCGCATTGCAAACTTTAGCGAGCGTTTTTCTTTCTGTCATGTTCTGCTTATTGGTCATCTGAATTAAATTGCACGACCAGCAGTCATCTGAGACATGACTTGCTGACTTGCTATTTTAGCCTATTTCGCTCTCTCATTGAGACCAGAACCATTTCATTTCAGTACGTGCAACCTGCAATCCAGTGCTTGGCGATACTACATGCAACATCTTGTGGCCTGCGCTGCGACGATTTGTTCCTCTCTGTAGATTAGTTGTCATTGTTGACACACACACACACACACACACACACACACACACACACACACACACACACACACACACACACACACACACACACACACACACACACACACACACACACACACACACACACACACACACACACACACACACACACCTCCTATTTGAAAACTGCTTTTAAAAAAGGTCTCAGTTACAGGACAGGATGCTGTCATTTGAGATGTCTGAATTTCACAACTGCTACAGCCTTGAGTGTAGCCTAGCGCTGCTGGGATTGGCCCATTGAAATCAGTAAAAGTCCTCAATACTGTGAAAGATGTGAACATTGTTTTGACAGACAGATTTGCGCTTTTCTTTGTGGTTTGGCTTTTCTTTTTCACTGCCTTGTGCTGTTGGGCATGACACATGCCTCAAATATGCAGGAGTTTAATTACCAGGATAGGGAGGCACTGGTACCTGGATTGTTTTTGTGACATACCCTGTGAAGTTACTAGGCCCTGGTCAAAGGAATTATTTCAAATAACTACAGTAAAACATGAATATGTGTGTGTGCGTGCGTGCGTGCGTGCGTGCGTGCGTGCGTGCGTGCGTGCGTGCGTGCGTGAGGAAGTGTGTGCCCACGTATATGCATAATCACATGTACAAGTGAGTAAGTGTGCAGGCATTCTTGCATGTATCCGTGTGTGTCCATGTTCGCATGTATAGACACCGTGACTGAGGAAATAAAATTTAGCACCAATAAAATGATGTGACTGCTGTGTACATGTTTTGCTCAATGTCATTTTTTAAATATTTTTTTTTACTACTATGCATTATGTAGTTCAATTAAGACTTGCTGTTGAGATGCTAATTTTAGCATCTCAACACTGGCCTATACCTTTTAAATGTAGGCCACAGATTTAAAAAAACATTTGAGAGCAGCATTATGTTTGCTGTAAGATTATTTCTTTGAACACAAGACAAGAAGACCTGAACACAATTACCCTGACAAATAATATAAATCATAAATTGGATGTGTGTTTTTAGACATCTTTGATATCCCTGTTCCGGATATCTGTTGTACTAACACATTATAATACATTGAAGATACAAATAAACAATTTGCTAGTCCACCTTTTAGCCCATTTCACATGACAAAAAATCTATTTGCTGACATGCGCATGGTTCTGTCATGTCGTTTCAGTGCATATGCTAATTGTGCAGTTTTTTAAATAATAATAAAAAAGATTAATCCTCGATCATCTCTGACTGCAATTGTTTTTATAATCTGGTGAAGGATAAGCACATGATACCGTTGCAGACTGTGAGGAATTTGTGGACACGGTATACAAACATTTGGAAAGTAAGACCCTGCTTTCCGACTGCTCAGGTCTGATCTGGCTCTGTTTGTAGACGAAGGGCAGTCATGACGCTCAGCAGCGTCTGCTTCTCTGCTGCTGCCAGTGTATTGGGTGTTTGCCTGTATCATCTCAATGCTATGGGGCTGGCTGGTGTCCAGATACACTGGGAGTATTGTCTGTCAAATTTTCCACTGAAGATGACCTCATTCATCTGATATATGCACCACAGTACATTACTGGATAGCATGGAGCATTCAGTTAAGAGGCACCAAATGTGGTCCTGTGATAAGAAAAACTAATAACCCTGTGTTTGGTTGGACATAGCAAAAAATGTACAATTCAGCCTTGTCAGGACTCCTGAATTGGTACTGTATGTCCAACTAAATTTCCCTGGGCTTTATTTTCAAATGGTTGCTGAAAATACAAATAAATTAAGTAAGTAAAAGTTCAATTTCTGATAGAATCCAACAACAAATTCTAATCATAAACTAAATACCGATAACTTTGGAATCAAGGTACCTTTTTTGTCTACTTACACATTAGGATAAAAGCGGTTAAAATGAGAACAAATCAAAATGCATAATGTATTGTCACAAGGTTTCAAGCAATAAATGTAACATTTTTTGGCAATACTGGTGCTGTTGGACATTTGACAGCTGAAACCCTGACACCTCAAACCCTACAGCCTACAGCGCCATAATCCCCCACATACGTACATGTGGGGAGAAAAAAACTGCAAGGAAGATAAGATATTGTCGCGGTTGAAGCACTGAGGTAAGGGAGCCGTTAGAAGGGTAAAGTGATGGAAGGACCTTTAAACCTTTAAGCCTGCTTCCACCGGTCGGTCTCCCCGTCATATTGGGGTGCCAAGCGAGCGGGCCCCCTCACAGCTTTGAAGTGACAGAGAGAGGGAGGTTAAAACGGAGGTGTGGAATGCGGCGACAAGCTCTTTTGGCCGTCTCGCCGCGAGCTGAGGGAAACGGGCGGGAGCGATCCTCGCCGAAACGCAGCGCTCAAAGACGAGTCATCCTGACAGCCCCCCAACCCAGCTCAAAAAGTCCGGGAAACAGCAGCCGAAAAAGTACAAGGTCCGTTTGAACGAGCTGTAGCCCAAGACAAGTGTCGTGAAGCTTTTGGATGCAATCACCGCAATTTTTTTTTCTTTTTCAACAGTTGCATGAATATTACATTAAAGGCTTTAGAAGTGCTGGCAGGATTCTGACGGGGGGGCCTGTCACCTGGGTGCTCGTCATGAGAGAGAGAGAGAGAGAGAGAGAGAGAAAGGGCCTGGGAGGAGCCTCGCCGCACGTTCAGTCAGCGCTGCTCGCCTCTTTGAAGGCTTCAGCGGAAGCCCTGGAACCTGCCCCAGCGAGTGATGTAAAAAGCCACGCTGGTTAAGATGTCAGGAGGGCTCTCGTAATGGTCATAGGCTGTCAGCGTTCACCGTTCCCCAAGGCTTCTGCCGATTCCCTCGCATGCGAAGACATCGTGCTCAATTGCGTAAGAAGCTCCTCCGTCCTTGATCCTTGATTTGAGAAGTGTCCGACTCTCTGTACTTCCGTACTTCCGTACTTTTTGTCTGTCACTCTTTTATAACTATATATATATATATATATATATATATATATATATATATATATATATATATATAAAATATATAATACAGTGGCCTGCGCCTTGTAAAAGTACCCTTGGACAGTTTTCATATACATACATTTAATGGTTTCTGTTTCTATTTCTGTTTTTCCAAATCCTTCCAAGTACTTCTCGCATGGCTTCAAAAAATATATTTTCAGCTCTGGCGCGCTTCATAAATCCAGCATCCTGCCAAGCTGAGGCATAGCGTTCGTCCCGATGCATCTGGAGGGAGTGGCAAAATTATCGCTTCCCCACAAAATGGCCCCGCCGTGTGATGTGTCAGCTCGGGACCGCTCCAAATCTGCAGTAGATTTGCCTGCTCTCCCATTCCCTTTGAGCGATTTTGGATGCTGTCCACGGGACCCCTTTCATCACAGAGTGGTCTGAATCGGAATGGAAATGCAGCCGCATTAATTCAGTGGCAGGTCTGCTTGTGGCCTGAAGTGTCCAGGTGGTTCGTACGCAAAAAAAAGAAAAAAAAGAAAGCCATTAAGAACTGGTCTTGCCGCCATATCTGAGGAAGTGTTTATGCCAAAGTTTTCGATCTTCAAAGTCGGTGTGTAAGTGGGCGCTGAGAATTTGAACGGCACAGTTCCTTACCGCCAGCAATAGACTTTTGCTGTTATTAAGCATTTGATGTTGAGCGTCGGTTCTTCTCTGAAGTTAGCTTTTTTAACATATATTTTGGGTCACGGTGAAGAAACTGTAGCGCAAATTAAATCAGGCGGTGGCCCCTGGTCTGCATTTAAGCCCCGTGGGTAGGCTGGGAAATTAGGTTTTCTAATCAGGAGTTTGTGTTCTCGTGGGCCCCACGATCACAGCATGTGTCAAAATGGACGGCTTTTGTTAGCTTTAATGAGAAATAAAATCATTCTCTGAAATCTTAAAAGTCTTTCACTCATTGCTTTTAAGTCAGTGTGACAGAAGCCTTCAGCTGCTTGGAGCCCCATGTAAGAAAGGGACCCAATGTTATTAAGATTATGAAAAGGGGCCTCGTTGCTTTTGGCTCAAACTGAAGATGTACATTTGGAAAATCTCATCTCGAACTGTTGCAAAAGGCTGCAGAGCCTTTTAAAAATAGATCCGATTGCTATTCTGTGATAAACCCGTATGCTTTTTGTAAATTCTGCAAAATATGGAATGAGACAGGAGAAATGCTTTGCTAATGGCAATGGCAATCTGACATGCCATTTAAGGCAGTGTGACTGACTGCGACTGAGTTATGTGCCACTTTAGCCAGACTTACATGCAGTAATGGCTCTTGTGAAATAGAACAAAATCACAGGCTAGGGAGGTGACCACAGCTGTATGGGAGATTTTGGGTTGCACTTCCCACAGGCTACTAAGACCCCTCTTTGAATGTTCTATGACTGTCAAATATGAGCACCTTCCTGCCGGCCCCCTAACATGGATGAACTGTTTTTTTTTTGTTGTCTAATTTGTTTAATGTTTGCTTTAAGGGTGAATTACAGAGCATTAAAATTGACAACTAAAAGAATAGCGCATAAGCAACTCCACATATAATCAGTTCACAATGACCTACATATCTTAAGGCACCAGTGGGCAGACGTGTTAAGTGTAGTGTAGTAAACACAAATTTCAAAGAGCCGTGGTCAGCCACTATGATCCTTTGGCCACTTGACTGGAAAGATTGTGGTCTCATTTGTGGGAGCTGGATTCATAACCAGAAGGTTACAATCCTGAACAGAGTACGGTTGTCCTGCCCTTGAAAGAGACATACTGCATGCTTTCTTTTAATAGACTCGGCCAGATAGCACGGATGATATGTCAAACTGTAGGCTGTGCAAGAATGAAAGTTTTTGCTGTTTTAGAAATAATCTAACGACGTTGCTTCCAGATTGAGGAAAAAAATGTGACCAGACACTCGAGTCTGATTAATGATGAACAATTCAGATTTGGAAGAAAGCAAAACCATTTCAGTCACCGAGGCACAGATTGTCCTTCTTTTTTAAGAGGGATGTCTTATCTAACATACGACATCCTGACATATCCTCTGCCTCTGGTTCACATTAGTCCCTGCACGCCGCCTAGCTCTCCTTTTCCCCATTTGAGACTACGAAAGCGCTCGGCGGAAACAAATCGCGGCGCGGCCAGAAGACGGCACGTCCCACCTACTTTATCGTGGTTGCGAGTAAGCTGGGCGGGGGGGGGGGGGGGGGGGGGGGTGGGGCGGTGGACGCGGGTTAATTTGCAGGTCGCCGCGAAGCGGACCGCCGGTGCTCGCCGACGCGCGCCTCCGGGGGAGTGGCGGCCGCGAGAGGCGCCGCGTTGCTGCGAGCGGCGGTAATTGGCAGTGTGCTTTACCGTCCTCGTGTCCCTCACTGCCGCCTCGCAGGCTCTCTCTTATCCTCCCTCTGCTACCGCTGGCTGAGAGTCTCCGGTGTGAGAAACTCCAGAGTTTTTACTTAAGCTTTCCTTTCAACACTTAATGATTTGAGCGGGAATGCTTGCGCATGCTGTGGGTCTGCCCTCCGGGGGGGACCGGGCAGGGTTTGGGGGCTTTGAAAAGTTCGCAGTGTTCTGTACGCAGTGTGCCTGCGACGTAGTGGACTGTGTGATCCATTTTACAAATGTTCTTGATTGTTGTGCAGCCCCTTAGTTGGAAATGTTGCACACTATGTAGAGGCCCCTAAATAACAATACGACAAAAATATGCTTTGCTCATTTTGCTACTAAAGCTGGTTATGTTTTGTACTGTCTGTACCGGCGGGGCGCTTTCGCGAAGACGTTCCTGCGTTTTCCCTGCGTCGAATCGATAACGGTGCAGGAACACTGCGTGCTGGCGGGGAGCTTGCGCTCACATTGGTCATGCACAGTTTGTCCAAACTGCTTTTTAGTGAAAGTACGCCTCGTCCGGGATTAACTGGGCATCATGGAAAAGGCCTTTGTTCCTGCTTACTGTTTTTTTTTTTGTCCTCGAGTGTCTGAAATGGTGCCAGTTTGTTGTGTTGTGTTGCGTGAGTGTGGCAGTCAGGGAGAAAGTGTGGGTCTGAGTCAGAGGGATTGAGTCCCTGCTACCCTCTCCGCTGCTATCGTCAGCAGTACAGTGACAATATATAAACACAGATAAAATCAACTCAATTTCAATGAAATATGAAATAATGCTACAAAGGTTATCCTGTACGGCTGCCTCTTCAGTACAATGGAAATGCCTTGTTCTGCTTCAGACAAAAAAAAAAAAAGCTGCTCAGAGGATATATATATGTCACTATCAGTGGGAAAGCACTGCTTTCTGTGCCCCACTGACACTTGACTTTTCACCCAACAGTGAGTTTGAACAGGAGATCATTAGAAGGTGGAAGAACAGAATAAGTCAGCGTGTGTGTGTGTGTGTGTGTGTATGTGCGTGTGAGGAGGGGTCACAGCGCCCACGCACCTGAGGGACAGTCAACATAGGGACAGCGCATTCATCACTAAGACTGTTACCTGCCTTCAAGTAAAAAAAAAAAGTGAAACGTTATGATATTTCTGTTTTTGCTTAATGACTAACCCCCCCCCCGCCGCAGAGAAAGAGAGACGTTGGCAGATAGTCATTAATTCGTGTGGCCTCTGCGCTTTTCAGACAACTCTTTGAAATGTTCAGCGCAGATCTGCTAAAGGTTAATGAGGATGGGCACGGAACATTCTACGCTCCCGAGAAACTTGAAGGTGTTCAGAGAGTTCATCTGTCAGACAATCGCTGCTAAACCACGGGATGTGCTCGCCGTGCTATGATCTTGTGGGTTGCCACAGTGGCTGGAGTGCTTATTTAGCCTAGCGAGGACTTTGGGTCGGCGGTCAAAATTCGGGGGTTCCATCTTCTGAACAGCTGCAGGCTTGGTCCTGTTCAAGGATTTAAATTTGAGAATGATTCATTAAATCACATGCTTCCTGTGAAGACAATTCATACACTCTAAAATTGCAATTGTAAAATATGTATTACATTCTGCTACTAACAGAAATGAGCCCATTACCCTCTTGTTGAGCTTACTTTATCAAAGTGCCAAATTAATGAATTCAGTAGTCAGTGTGATTGTCAGGATTAGCTCATGTCCTTAAGGAATTGCAAAGCATAGTGTAGTTTACCTCTTCAACCATGAAGGGGTCCTTTACTGAATGTCTGTGGACATTGCCTTCCAAAAGAGAGGAGGCTCACAGAGCCAATTTGGGAAAAGGATTCTCTTTCATCAGTGAGGGGGGCAGAGGTCATTGAATGAAGCCTAGATCCTGGTTGGCTGTGACCTCAGAAAGACAAGAGATTTCTCTTGGGCCCGGTCAAAGTGCACACAGACACCTGGAATTGACTTTGATCTGAAAACTGAACTCTGAAGCTTGCATTTGACCTCTTCAGATCTCTCTCTATCTAATGTTAATTAGCCAGCTTGGAAACGGAGGCACGGCCAGGCCTTGCATAGATTTAAGCATTTATTTATTTATTTATTTCACAACCCCAGAAAGAAAACTACAAACTACTTTGATTAAGGTGAGGCACAAGGAAATGAGAGGAGGATTATTGAAAACCTCACATCAGAGAGGAACCTTAGCAAATGTCCTCCTGTCACGGAAAGAATAAATAATAAAAAATGTATCTCAAAAAGATTTTCTTTTGTACAGTGGATTGTGTAAATTATACAGAATTCTTCCGCCGGTGCCTGAGAGTCCAGGTGAAGCCATTGTGAGAGTGACACCGACGTAATAAAGAGAGACAGTCCAATATGTTCTCTCTAATTGGAAAGCCAGTGCTGCCTGCCTGAGGCAGATGAGAGCAGATTTCTTGTGGCAGAGTCATGTAAGGAGGATGCCCATTTACATACTGGCCTACCGTCCATGCTTTATAGAAGGATATAGCTCCTGACTTACAGAGGGAAGGAACCGTCCTACGTAGTATATACGAATGGTCCGGGGATGGAAGGATCCTACTGTCTCTGGCTCATAGTGAAGGAGCAGTTCTATTGTCCTTAAGGTGCAGTGGAGTAGGAGACATACGGTCCCAGACTAAGGCAGAACAGTAGCAGCTCTACTGTCCCTGGTCAGATCCCTCACAGAGGGCCAGGAGGATGTGTGAGCGTGCCTCTACATGAGACATATCTCCACATGCGTGCTTCTGTGCGTGCATGCATGTATAGGCGCTGCGCTTATGTATTTGGGCGGGAGGGGGGGGGGGGGGGGGGGGGGCATGTCTCTTTGAGCACCGCCTTTGAACAGCTCCTCGGACACAGGTCCCTCAGTCTGGCCCCTCCCCTGATCGATGCACACCTTATCTGTGGTGACCTTTCAGATATTGAGCTTTAGTCCTCTGAAGCATCTCTTCGCTTTATTCTACGCCAACCGCCGCCTCCAACCTCCCCCTCCACCTCCCCCATTGCCCATGCCTCCCCCCTCCACCTCCCCCATTGCCCATGCCTCCCCACTCCACCTCCCCCAAGGCCCACACCCCCCTCTCGCCCTCAGAACCCGCCAGCGCTGCGCACAGCCAATGCATGTGAACAGAAAGAGGAGTCATTTGAACACATCTGTTCAAATATGCATTTCAGATCAAGCCGTATTCGGTTCCTGTAATGCCTTTCACGGGTATTACATCCCCAAAATGCGCAGCAGATGGCGTTTATTAAGGGAAATGGAGTTCTGAGCTTTTGAGCTTTTTGGCTTGAATATTCATCTGTTTTTTTTTTTCTCCTAAAATGTTATTTCTAATTGCGGGACTGCAGGCAATTTAGAGATTTTAAAATAAATAACTTGCATTGTGTTTATAGTTCAGTATTTAGTGCTGCACCGCAGTTCACGATGCAATTCAGATTTCGTCAAATGAGTTACAGTTGAAGTCGAAAGTTTACATACACCTTAGCCAAATCCATTTAAACTCAGTTTTTCACAATTCCTGACATTTAATTCTAGTCTTAGGTCAGTTAGGATCACAACTTTATTTTAAGAATGTGAAATGTCAGAATAATAGTAGAGAGAATTATTTATTTCTGCTTTTATTTCTTCATCACATTCCCAGTGGGTCAGAAGTTTACATACACTCTGTTAATATTTGGTAGCTTTGCCTTTAAATTGTTTAACTTGGGTCAAATGTTTCGGGTAGGCTTCCACAAGCTTCTCACAATAAGTAGCTGGAATTTTGGCCCATTCCTCCTGACAGAACTGGTGTAACTGAGTCAGGTTTGTAGGCCTCCTTGCTCGCACACGCCTTTTCAGTTCTTCCCACAACTTTTCGATTGGATTGAGGTCAGGACTTTGTGATGGCCACTCCAATTCCTTGACTTTGTTGTCCTTAAGCCATTTTACCACAACTTTGGAAGTATCCTTTGGGTCATTGTTCATTTGGAAGAGCCATTTGCGACCAAGCTTTAACTTCCTGGCTGATGTCTTGAGATGTTGCTTCAATATATCCACAAAACTTTCCTTCCTCATGATGCCATCTATTTTATGAAGTGCACCAGTCCCTCCTGCAGCAAAGCACCCCCACAACATGATGCTGCCACCCCCGTGCTTCACGGTTAGGATGGTGTTCTTCGGCTTGCAAGCCTCACCCTTTTTCCTCCAAACATAATGATGGTCATTTTGGCCAAACAGTTAAATTTTTGTTTCATCAGACCAGAGGATATTTCTCCATGTGCAGTGGCAAACTGTAGTCTGGCTTTTTTATGGCAGTTTTGGAGTAGTTGCTTCTTCCTTGCTGAGCAGCCTTTCAGGTTATGTCGATATAGGACTTGTTTTACTGTGGATATAGATATTTTTGTACCTGTTCCCTCCAGCATCTTCACAAGGTCCTTTGCTGTTGTTGATTTGCAGTTTTCGCACCAAAGCACGTCCAACACTAAGAGACAGAATGCGTCTCCTTCCTGAGCAGTATGATGGCTGCATGGTCCCATGGTGTTTATACTTGCGTACTATTGTTTGTACAGATGAACGTGGTACCTTCAGGCATTTGGAAATTGCTCCCAAGGATGAACCAGACTTATGGAGGTCCACAATTTTCTTTCGGAGGTCTTGGCTGATTTCTTTTGATTTTCCCATGATGTCAAGCAAAGAGGCACTGAGTTTGAAGGTAGGCCTTAAAATACATCCACAGGTACACCTCCAATTGACTCCAATAATGTCAATCAGAAGTTTCTAAAGCCATGACATAATTTTCTGGAATTTTCCAAGCTGTCTAAAGGCACAGTCAACTTAGTGTATGTACACTTCTGACCCACTGGAATTGTGATATAATGAATTAAAAGTGAAATAATCTGTCTGTAAACAATTGTTGGAAAAATTACTTGCGTCATGCGCAAAGTAGATGTCCTAACTGACTTGCCAACACAATAGTTTGCTAACATGAAACCTGTGGAGTTTTAATGACTTCAACCTAAGTGTATGTAAACTTCTGACAACTGTATCTGTGTGCAGCATGGGGATATGTAGCGAGGCTTTAGGATTTGGCACCTGTTTTTACGAAAAATCCCTTTATTTTGACTCTGTATTATTGCCTTTGTGAATGCATTACCATTACTCCCAGCCCCCCCCCCCCCCACCCCACACACAAACACATTGTCCGATAAAAAAGAAAAACATTTATTTTCATATATGCATTGCCATTTATGACACATTAGTGAAGAGGACCTCTCCATATACAAGATGCCTGTGATTGAAGTGTGCTGCTGCAAATTATTCGCCAGCGACAGGAATCTGCGGGAGGCGATCTGCTCTTGTGATGTGATGTTTGGGGAGGAGCATGTAATTACAGGCCTTGAGCGAGGGATTGGTGCACCAGACCTGGCACTCTCTCTCTCTCTCCCCCTGGGGATTAGCTCCGAAGGCCCTCGAGTGCTTCTATCAGAGCAGGAAGTCAGAGAGGCGGCGTGCTCATTGGCACCTTATTACCGTCTGAACGCATCACGCCTTAGTGTATCTGTTACTATAGTGACAGGATTCCGGAGAGAAGTGTGTAAAAATAAGTTGTTGCCATTTTATGACTGGAGGAGACATTTTATGTGTGGTTTTTGGGGAAGGGGGGACTTATTTTGCTGTTAACCCTTCCAAGCCCTGGGGGTATTTTACTTGCTGTTTTTCATTCCTTTTTGTTTTCATACATAACCATATAACCATAATCCAATATCTAACTGCTCATATATATATATATATATATATAAAATAAAGGCCCATGTAATATGTTTTATCAATAAAGAAAGCCCCAAATGTACCATCTAGTTTTTACAGTGACTACAATAAAATGAAAGTGAAAGAATATAGTTATAGTGTAAAATTAAATGTACAATTACAAGTACAAGCTATGTGTATTTATACAATAGCAGTGTTCAAAATAGAAACTTATATAAAATAGAAAAAGATAAACTAATGTAATGTCATGAGACCTTATTGTTTTAAAATAACTAGATCTCAAAGGTGTACAGTGCACGTATGGTTATGGAGTCCAGCTGCACATGAAATTACATTTTGTCCGTATTTCTCGATCGTACATTGAATTATTTACTCTCTGTTGTCTATTTGTGTGTTTGTGCATTATTACATACCTGTACATGATAAAATCATAATATGTAGCCTCATAACTAACGTTACTTTGGGTAACATATGTGAGCTATTAGATTCTCATAACTCCATGCTCAATACTGCAGTTTTCTTGCACACGTAGACTAATACGGGAATCATCCATCTCTTTTTATTTCGATCCATCCTAATTTTGCAATGCTTATCTTAAACTGAGACAATTAATCTGACATTGCGTTGAAATATAAAGGTTTTGGGGAGAGATTAAAAATGATATGTTGACTGTAGTTCATTCAGAGGTTTTGCCTCCTCCGTATATTAATTCCACAGGTTTTGTACACTCCTCCATGATCCAGTTATATCTTTCTTCCGTTGTTTTTAAATGTCTCATATCTGTTCATTGTTTTGCCCTCAGGGCCTGGGGGGGTCTGTGGAATGTGAATGTGTGTTACCCCTCCTCTCCAGCAGTGGTCAGAAGTCTACTTCAGAGTTCCACCTGAGCTGCTGTGATTTAATGTCAGAGAAGCAGTTGTCAGACTGTTGGGTGGGGGTGCTAGGGTGTTGGGGGCTTGCCGGCGCTCAATGGTAAGATTTTCTACCTGCACAGATTGCCTCCTTCCCTCCCGTATTTCCTTCCTCTTATCGCACCGCACTTCCCAGGATGCATCCTGTGCCTTACTTCTTCATCATATCTCTCATTATTCTGTGCCTGGTTTTCGTACTGTACATCTGTTGTGCAAATACTCACCTCTGGCAGCTGTTCTAAGCGAGGTGAATATTGCATGTTTCCCCAGGTACTGTGGCAAACGAAGCAATGAAGTATTTCAGCCCACACAATACCGAAGCTGGGTTCTCCTTTCACACACGCCTAAACCTTACTGCTGTGTTCAGCAATGTGTTTCCTATGAGAAACACCCAGTACCCCATGATTCCTGCATTCCTGAAGCGCGAGATATTTATTCTAAATAATGAATGTAGTAAGTTGCACTGCATGCAAAAAGTAAGTTTGCTTGAATTAGAAAAGAAATGATCTGCATTTGTGTAATTGAAATGTTATCATGTTATCATGCACATGTCTGCGTGTGTGCATTTGTGGGGTTTAATGAAATTAATTGGATTTTGTTTAAATGAAAGCACAGCCCATTAATTAATTAATTCATTAATGTTTCAGTATTTAGTCTTCTAATTATAATTTCTTTATTTTTAGTTGATTCTGTGCAGTATCAATTTTAGATTTACTGCTTAATGGCTACTGTGCAGTACTCAAGTGATAGTTTTGCTGTAATTTTTCATATTCTCATACATAATTGTTTGAGTTAAAAAAAATAAAAAAAAACCTTTCTGATCATTACTCATTCCCTTGATTGTGAATGTGAAGTGGGAGGATGCCTGATTTTTAAACAAAACCTTAACGCTTGTCAAACTGCCGAGATCCCACAAAGCCTGCAATGTCAGCAATGCTTTTGTTTAAGAGACTAATTTTGGCTCACACATATTTCTCCCAGCTGGAGTTCATCAGGGGGTTTAAATGGAGTTCTCAGGTCACCCAGGCAACGATAATGCCGCGAGAGACACACTGTGCTGTGCCTCAAAGTTTGCCCAGCACTGTTCCAGTGATTGACGTCAGGACTACTGTAAAAAATAGTCCTATACAGTTCTATAATAGGTTTTTCTAATTCTACAGCGTACTGACCTGTTCCTTAGGCTGTTCCTATGCAGGGCATCTATAGGATTAACCCCTCCTGTGTTTATCTTTGGGTTTGTCCCCTTGAACCACCTTGGGGGCAGCTGGTAGAGCTTTCCTCCAATCCGCACTCACTGGGCATTGAGAAGTTTTCGAGTGGGGGGTGGCGGGGTTGAGAGGGAGTGGGAGCGGGCTGGCGAGCCCCGGGCCCGTGGCGACAGTCCGCATTCCTGGGGCACGCGATGCGGAACGGCGCAAAGGTTACCTCCCGCTGGAAAAAACGAGAGAACCGGGCCTTGCTGATCCGGGGCTGACGCGGGGGCCCCTCCGTTACCTTACCTCCATTGCTACGCCTGGGCAGATTCTGTGCACGCACGGTAAAAGAGGGGAGTCTGATCGTGCGGCGGACGCAGGAGGATTGAATTTCGACGTGGGCGGAGATCTGACCCGCTCGCGACAGGGGGTACCCGCGGCCTCCCGAAAATCACTCCGCACCCGGGCCGCACCTCTTTTCTTCCGATTATCCTCCTTTTATTCCGTCTTTCTGTTTCTTTCTGCTGGCGGCCCTGATTCGGTGCACAAGTCACACAGTCTCCCGAGAAGTGACGTGTGCAGCGTCAGCCGTGAGCTAATTGCGCTTCCTCGTGTCCACGGTGTGCCGATCTCGTGATACATTCAATGTCTTTGTAGGTTGAGAGACACTTCTATTCAAGCCCTCTCATGCAGAAGCCTGTCCTCCACAAATTCTCTACAGTTAATCAAAAAAAGCAGACAACTCTGTAATACTGGTCGTTAATTAATGCAAATAAACAGCTAGGAGGCTCATTTGGTTTTACCATGTGATTTTAACACCTTATGAAAAGAACTATTGTAATATTTTGTTGCCTATTACAAAATGTCTTGTCCAATCATATTTGTTGGCTCGACCATTCATTGCAGCAACAGTTTAGGAGTGCACACGCTAGCAGTCAGCCAGGGGGCGACAACAGGAATTGCTACTGCATAATAGCCCAGTGACTAAAACCCTCCCTATTTGTGTGACTTGTTTGTGCATCACTCCATTGTTGGCACTGGCTCGGTCACGATTCAATTCTGGATCACTGTGGTTATTGTGGTTACTGTGAATTCATATCCATGTCTCTGAATAATGAGCAGTGTGATATTATTTAAAACTGATCCATAATCAAGTTGTTTGTGGCTTTAACATGCAGTACGTGTATTTTGTTTGAAATGTCTGTGATAGGCGGCTTTTCTCGTCTTTGCATATCCGGCACCTGCGAAGCATTTCTCTGTTCCGGGTCTTAAAAGTCCCGACGTTGTTGATGCAAGCATTTTCCCAAACCGTGCAGCGCCGAGGGTTGAGAGAGAGAGAGAGAGAGAGAGAGCGAGAGAGAGAGAGATCGCGAGCAGGGGTTGTTGAGTGCGGCATCCCTTGAAATTGCTTCCAAACTCCCTTGTACTGTATGAAATCTGCTCGCCAGCCTCTCTTAAACACTGCAGTCTCTTGGGGGGCCGCGAACGTTATTGCGCAGCGAAATCCAATATTTACACTAAAGCTGGCCCACTTTCATCTGTCTTTACCATTTGTGTCCCCCCCCCCACAAGAAAGGACGGGGCTCCGGCGAACGGGTGGGGCGCAGCTCCGCCGACGGCTCGTCTCCGAAGGAAGGAGCCGCGCCGAAACCCTAAACTCCTTAATTGCGCTCGTCCGCAGGGAAGCCACACGCACGCGACCTCGGAAAGTGGGCTGGATACCAGAGAGGAGAGGCTCCTGATGCGTGAGATGGATCATTCTTTGCTCCTGCTTTAATTCACTTAGATATTAAGATTTTCGTTGGTTATCGCGATTCGGGAGGATTTATAACTCCCGGCGGCACCTCCAGGAATTGAAATGGTTGCAGTTGAACAGAATATGTCAGAAAGGTCAATATCGGGGAACATAACGATATGCCTATTCCGGAAGAAAGACTGCACTTCCTGTTTAGTTTATTTTCAGTTGGTAAAGCTATTCAGAAAAGCAGTGCTAATCATGCACACAAAGCATTAACCAGGATGTGACGAAGCCTTGGGTTTTAATAGTCACCAAATCATATCTGCTTGTTCAGATGTGATAACCAAATTATGGGCTTAGAGGCACGGCTATCTATCAAAGTATTATATTATACTCCAGCTTCTGAAGAAATTATTTGACATAAGAGGGAATGGGTCATAGATTCGATGGGATCTGAACCTCAGTGTCTGACTCATTGACTAACTTGGTAAAAACATGCAGTTTATGTGACACATAAGCACATCTTCCCTTTCTTCTTTTAAAATAATCAAAGAAATTGTTCCCTTCAAAGTCTACCTATTTGTTGTGCGGTATTGGTTTGTATACCGTGGGTGTATTGCAGTGTGCATCTACGGTGCACGTAATTAAGGCGCACAATTCACACATTTTCCTTGTGTGTCTAATTGATTTGACCCTATACAGTACAGAGGGCACACGTCTGTTTACTGCGGGCTATGTGTTATGTTAACTCTCAGTGGAATGTAAAGGATAGCAAGTTATTACCAAGCAAACACCCCATCAATTACTTCAAGTCAGATCTTTGCTTAATTTAGCGCCGGTGTTAAAGGATAAATATTCTAAGAGCCCATCACTTACAGTACCTCATTACGGGAAAAGCATTGGCAAAATAATGGCCAGAAAAAAAAGATATAGAACACACAATACACAACAACGAACATAACCATAGAACAATCACAAGGCATACATTACAGGGTGCTAAGCTGCAGTTTACGCCCCATTTTACACCCCGATCTGTGAAATAAGGATTAGCTGTTCGAGTTGTAATGCAGCTCTGTTGTATAGGGGTTTGAACCTGAGGTTCACTGCAAAATAGTGTTTGAAGTGTTAACATTGTTTGACTATGTAATGAATATGGGGTAATCATTCATGTACATGCATTTAAGGATTTTATTGGACAATTTAGGGTTTGCAAAACTATCATTGAAAACATTTACCACTGTAACCACTACATTTAATACCCAACAGCATACAGATTACTAAAACATTTGTTTTAGAACTTTGTGTTAAACTTTGTTTACTCTATTGTTGCGGTCACTAGTTTCAAAAACAAAAAGTTACCGGTTTTCCAAATTGGGACGTTCATTCAGCTTGAAGTCGAAAGATGATCATAAACCTGGAACATTCTGTGTGTTCCAATTGCACAAGTTGTGAATAGTCATCATGATGAATTCCTGTGTTGTGTAAACACAATAGAGCTGACTGTAATTATGTAGTGTGCACTGTTTACAGCTGTAGGCATTGTGTGTAAATTGTGTGGCGCGTACATTTATGAAAGGGATGAATCAGCTTTATTCTCGCTTCTTTACCACGGTGTGTTGATGTGCACAACGTAGGCATGATGTCGCCTTGTTACGCACTGCTTTTGGATTGATAAATGCGTGGACAATCAATAAACCCGTGTCTCTGCAGGGCTCTAATTCAATCAGTAGTGAGGCTAATAATCAATTGCCACTGAAGAGACTAATCAGGTTCTGCACCGCAGTATGGCATTGTCCCGCTGACCGGCATAGCTCATGACCCTACCGTGGTAGTATCAAAACAACAGAAAGGCAAGGTAGAGAGAAAAAAGCACTGCCTCCACATGCCTGGTAGAGCCCCACAGTGCTAAAGAAAACTCAAACTAGAGCAGAGTCCCAATGAGTATGTGTGTTCTTTGCACTGTACACAGGCGCAATGAGAAAAAATACAGTATGAGCACTTTATATATGTATTTTATTCTGGTTCTGTCGGTTACGGGCTGTCCTTGTTGTAATGACCACTTAACAGTATGTGTTTGTTTATGTATGTGTGTGTGTGTGTGTGTGTTTGTTTTCGTGAATGTGCATACAAGTATGCATGCATGAAGAATTCACAAGTGTGCGTGCGTGCATTTTTTTGTAGGAGGGTAAGAGCCCTTCTTAGTGGAGACTCTATTATGTGCACTTCTGTTGAGTATCATGTGACATAGACCAGGATAACATGCGATGGACCCACAGTCCTCGCTTGATATGATCACAGTTTTCTCTCAATAACAGCATATTGTTCCAATGTTTTACGCTCTCTCTGTTTCTTTCATCCTATTTGATGGTCAAAGAAATACATAAATCAAGTAATAATACTTTACTTACAGATGCCATAAGGCACTCGTCCAATTTGTTGGCACTGTAATAGAAACTGTCGTGCTGGATAAATATGAGTGAAGCTGGCATGCTAGCAACACCACAGTCGACCTGCATGCGATTTTGCGTTTCGAGAGAGAATGGGGCCGCCTCTTGCCACCTCTCTGCGGTGCGAGGGGGGACTCGAGCGCATTTCACGCTCCCCCTGATGAAAAGGAGAAAAAAAAAAATTGCGGAATCCGAGCGAGACTTTTGTGGGTTTTTGGTCGTGTGCATTGCATCTGCCCGCTGCCACTGGCCATCTGCCGTGCAGATGTTAATAAATTACCCAAATTGGGTTTCCCAATAGACGGAGAAAAGGGGATTTAAGGCAGAGCAGAAAGTTTGGCAACTGCGCGGGCCAACTTCTGACTGTTTATTTGCATCAGGTCTTGCTAAATGGAAACATTTCAGTGGTGTTTGTGCAGCAATTACCTCCATTCAGGCAACATTGTGAGATGCACATTATGGAGGCTTTATGCAGGCAGGGTGCAAGTCACAGGCAGCAGTGATTGCTAACCAGAACACACCAGTAGGGAGTCTTTCTCTCTCTCTCTCTCCCTCTTTCTGGGTACAGAAATGACATAAATAAAATGCGGCTTTGTTATAAAAGATTTGGGGGGCTTTAGAAACTATGGGTCTTGGTATTAAGCCTTCAAGCCAACATCTGACAGATCTTTGAACTCATCCCATGCAGGCTTTTAAGGTTGCGCATGTAACGCTGTGGAAAAGGAGACGCGCAGCGGGGAGATGATTATTCCGATGTCGTTTTGTTTGGGAGGAGTTTTTAGTGCCTCTTGCCAAAAGGGACACGCTCCAAAAATAATCCAGCGCACCAGAGGTGGAAAGTGGTGAGGTATAAAGAAATAACAGTAAAATAAGCAGATGGCACACAAACAAAGGTGTGTCTTTATGGCGGGGGTTTGTACATCTCTCCAAACTATTTTTCCGCATTTCGGTTTAACTCCAACATCACACACATATTAATCTAATGCTCAAATTCGATGTGCTCGATGATAGAAGGTAACAGAATTGATAATTTTTTTGACTAGTGAATTATTATATGTGCTCTCTTTTTTTCAGCCTAATTAACAGTGAAACAATTAATCTGTAATCACATTGTGTATCATATGATAAATATAGATCATTTTCTGTGCATGAGTCAGTTGTATGCTTGACAGCTGAGGAGAGAAACTAGATTTGTCTGGAAGATTTTGCCTGTATTGTACCATACAAAGAACAGATCAGTTCATTGTCTGTCAGCACTCTGCATAGTCTCTCCCATAGGAAAAAGAGACTACGTTTCACAGGATTTCTTTTACTTACATCAGGTGTCATTCACTCATTGTGCATGTGTGTACATTTTTACACTTGCATCGCTGGATATTTGTGACACTAGTAAAACATTACAAGACGCAAATCCTTCTTTTGCCCAGCAACAGAAAGCAAAAACATACACCGTTACACTGCCCCGATTATGTCAAAAATTGTCCCCTGAATATGGCCTCATACAACGTTACTGCTTTTTAGAAATTAATGCCTTCAAAGCCGCCTCACTTGTGCTCTGTATCGGGATGACTTGTGGGCATACACATTTGCTAAAACACATTTCTGATTTGAGAGTTGGATTACCGGGTGCTGGGATGAATTCCTTTAATCTCAGAAGGAAAATAATCCTTTTATCTATTTTTTAAACATTATTTTTTGTTTGCTGGTATTAAAATACTGGTCTTTCAACTGGAAAGCTGGTGTAGCCTATGTGTGTGTGTGTGTGTGTGTGTGTGTGTGTGTGTGTGTGTGTGTGTGGTGAGGGACAGACTTACTCAGCTCTCTATTTAACTGCTGTCAAAAGAGCATAATAATCTCAAAAGGACAAACAAAAACACTAACTGAGTAAACCAAATACAAACAAACAAAGAAAGCGTGTCTTATCTGCATAGCCAAATATTACAAATGTCATAACAAAAAGCCTTTTTCTTATTAAATATACAATTCTTCACCTTCTTAAAGCCCTGTGTCGCTACTGAGGTATGCACAACAGAGAAACTGATATAGGCAGGAGAGGGAGAGAGAGAGTGAGATTGACCATAGCTGTAAATTGACCTTCCTGAGAGAGAGATGTGACAGAAGAGGTGAGACATTTGCAATTTCTCATTGCAATATGTGTTGGCAATGTATCCATTTTAGTAAATAAATAAAAAACCCCAGAACATACAGAAAATAACATCATGCACACTGCCAGCTACCACCGAAGACGTGGTGGAAATAGACTAATAAAGATCAATGGAAGTATACTCTCATTTTCACCTCATCATGCCCAGACCACGCACTTGAATTGGTCCAGAAATTGACAAGATATTTCAATTTTGAAGTGCACAGCTGCCGCACAGATGTGATGCCATTACTTCCCTTTGGAGACTGGGCACAACCGGAACATTGACATTGACTAATGAAGCTCCCATTACTCAAAGAAGATAAAAAGGAGAGGAAAAAAATGCTTCATGAGTGTTCAGTTTCAAAATAAATAAAGCAAACTAATCCCCCAAAAAAAACGAATTAACAACAAGAACAACAAAACGCTCTTGTAGCATTACGGAAATGAAACGTCTTATTTTAGTGGCTTAATGGTAGTAAGAACATATTTCAAAACAGATGTACAAACAATAAGAGTGTATAGCGTCCGTGTGTAATGAATTGGCCGTGGTAAGGGCTGTCAGTGCTAGCATGTGTGGGCGCTATCACCGTTTTTGTTATTCTTGTGCCTGCCTTCACTCTCCCTGTCTCCCCATTGTCTCCCCATTGTCTCCCCGTTATGGTTATGCCATGCAGGTAAGTGCCTTTTAATATTTCCCTTCTAACTAAACGAGCGATGAGACAACTTTTCCCCCCACTCAAATTTGACTATTCAAGAATCAATTCAAGAGCCGTTTTCTATCTGTACTCTGTTTCTTCAGTGAGAACCTTGGATCCAGCGACTGACTTGCATTTTGAGTCCATTTATTTTTTGCTACAGCAAACACTCTGGATCTCGCTTTTCCATGAAAATAAGCCTTATGCGACATTGTGTGAGGATACCTCCTTTTTTGCCTCAGTTCAGTGTAAAACCAGTGCACACTCAATGCTTGTATGCATGCACAGCAAAAATGGTGGTGTGGAGTTAACACCCTAGGGTGTTCATATGAGACTGTGGTCTCATATTGACACCCTAGGTGTTAAATGTACACCAGCAGTGTTATATTTACACCGGCATTTTTGTGTGTGTGTGCACATATTACTGTAATTACTGTATGAAATGAAGAATGTAAATGTATATCTTTCCAAGAGAACTGAACTGCTATGCTGACATTCATAAAAAAATTATTTCATAGAGAAAAAACTATATATAATCGGTTTGTGCATTGCTATGGCTTTGTGTGTGTGTGCATATGTGTGTGTATTCGTAGTGGGGGCTCAGCGTGTTAGACAGATGAACTTCTTAATGCTCTTAACAATTGTTTCTTGACATCTGTTTGATAAGCTGCAGGGTTTGGATTTCCATATCATCTAATAAGCCTGAGCATAATGGAGCCCTACTGGAGCTGTGATAGGTTTTCCTCCTTTACTGTAGTCTTCCTACTTGTGTAAAAAGAGTGATGACCCCTGACAGCTTCCATCCTGAGTATAAGCTACATAATCGTACGGCTTCATACTTGTTTAATATTTTATGAACAAAGAGTAGAGTTTACTTGAGTACAGTGTTTAAAAATGGATATAAATTTGATGAACAAATAAATGCCTCTGCGTTTGTGTCGAACTAAATCTTGCATTTCTTCTTTAACGTAAAGGACGGATGTTCATTGAGTCTAGGTCAATAGCTTCATAACAACACATACTGGTGTGTATTTCCTTTATTTATAGCATAAATAGGATATTGGTCGTCATGGGCAATTACCTTTTATGGATGTCTTATTAATACAATGGGGCATTTTCGTCAACTTCATTTTTGTTATGTGAACCTATTTTTGTCCTTGATATTTTTTAATCTCAAATTGAAGTGTCCAATTGTATTCGGAGGCCCATCTCACAGCTGCCAACTGGAGAGTGAAGAAAAGCACGTACTCTCCTCCAAAGCTCATGCTGCCAGCTGCCAGTTCACCCCACACCGCAGTCCACCAACTGAGCCACACGGTCATTGCGTATGAGGAATCTTCTTGGAAGTTAGAGCTGGCAGACTGCAGGCAACCCCGCCACTGATAAGCCAGAGGAAGCCCTGCATGCTAAAACCTTGCTTCCTTCCCTGGGTGATCCCGCAGCCAATTCGCACTACCCTGAGAGTGAGGGGTATGTCACTGCCACACGCCGGAGTGCGTCGCACACTGAAACAATGTTTTGACAGGCCACAGGGCAAGCCTAAATGTTCGACGGGAGTTGCCAAAAGCAACAAAAAAAAGCCTCGCAGTTTTCACATTTATGCATTGCTAAACAACAGTGTGTACATTTCTGTCAGGTTTAGTGTCCTAATAAACATTTATGTCCGCACTCCTTTATGTCTACAGATGCCGTTTTATGCGCCATCGTGTACTAGCGCCAGAAACACAATTAAATGAACATGTCATGTGCGCGGTCGACGCGGAGCCATATGTGTGCTGTGTACACTAATCCTGTAATAATTGTGTCAGACCCCTGAGCATCGCGGTCCCATATGTGGAGCGCCTTTATTTCAGACCCCGGCGGGCTATTGTTTCATCATCATCATCATCGTTCGGGTGCTGTGTCCCTAGGACACGGTCTTCCGCCAGGCCTCGCCTTCCGCGTCGGTCGCTCCGCTAAATAATGCAGCGGGCGATACAGCAGCCCGGTTACTGCCCGATGTCTCTCTGGAGAGCCCTCGGCGCTCTTTCCCAGGGTACCCGTCGGTTCCTGGGAAGGGACCTGGCTGTGCCCGTTTCTGTTGACGGGGGACATCGTGTGCCCTGCTCCTTCTCCACCTCAGAGCCGCGGCACGGCTCTCGCGGTTAGCCCCGCTGCCAGTCAGCGCCCGTGGGACCTGAATCTACAACGGCCCCATCTGTCAGTCATTAAAGGTCACATGCTGGTGGAGAGGATGACATCAGACATAACCTTCCCGTCAGCTGCTCACGTGCAGCAGGCCTCTGATAGGGAGTGGTGGCGGCGTGAAACTCAGCGATTGGCCATCGCTCTCATTGGCTTCTCATTGCAAGGTAGCCTACTGGTCGCAGAGCTGGACAAACTGACTACAGACAGACGCGGGCACGCTGACATCAAATGCAGGCTGTCTTGTGATCACAGCTATCTGCGTGGGACCAAAACTTTCACGCTCTTTTCAAGTTGCAGTTGATGCAGACAACACACAGCTGTCCAAGTAGCGTGGACCTCGTGAAGGATAAATTGCGAATCGTGACGTTGTTTGGATGTGACTGTGGAATGGAACGTGTGTGTGTGTGTGTGCGCGTGTTTATACGTGTGCGAGCGTGTGTTTGTTTTGCAACTGGAGGAAGCAGCAGATGGGCAAATTGCAAGGTGCAATCGCTCATCATTGCAAGGTGCAATCGCTCATCATCGCCACGGTGACAGACACATGTGGCGTGGGGATGTTGAGAATTGCGTCGCTCTTCGCAGGATGAACCCCTCGTGTTGATGACTTTGTCCCTCGTACGCACGCCAGCAGTCACCGTGCGCTCGGCTCGTTCGGTGTCTTACTCAGCTCTGTTTTCAAGGTAGCACTATGTCAGTCTCACAATGTGTTGCACTTGGCAGCAAAGCTGGAATATGCAAATGAGACCCCTGAAAAGACTTGCTCTTCTCACAGGAAGACAGCAATGGCAAATTACCCCTAGCTTGAGTCAAGTAACTCTTGTCATTTGGGATACAATGTGCTATACAGCAAGGCAGAGATTAAATTTTTTTCCAAAAGGAAATTTAACTACACTGCAAAAAATGTCTCCTGACAAGTGTTTTAGTCTTGTAATGAGACTAAAAATATTATTTTCTTTCGTTTTTGTGAGTAAAAAATGGAGCGCACAAGTAACAGGTAAAGTGAAATTCTCACCCAATTGAAAATCTTTTTGTCTTAGTAAGCAAAAAAGTCATAGAAATAAGATTTGAAGCCTAAATATAAGACTAAAATGCTTGTTAAGATGGACTTCTCTTTTGGTTTTTGCAGTGTATATTATACCTGTATATAATGTATTGTACATTTTAAACTGCAAGTGATTTAACACAGAGCAGACAGTCACGGTAGAACTATAACAGCCAACTAATGGCGTTAACCACCACAGGCACCCGCCCAGCACGACTGCTTCTCTCACCCCCGCCAGCCCGAAACCCCCCCCCCCTCTCCCTGGCCGTGCCATTTATTATGCAAATGAAGTGCGGAAAAAAGGTGAAATTGCCCTTCTCCAATCACACGTCCCGACTCGCTGCCGTTGTGGGGGTGAGAGGCGGGGAGGCGGGCTCAATCAGCGAACTCTGCCTGGAGACGGAGCCCCGCTGAGAGAATAAATACAGGCTGGGCCCCCGCACGCGGGCCCCCATTGTTTCTGCGCCTCTAATCAGAAGGGGCCCTCGTTCCTTCTTGGGGGCCCTTGGATGGCTCCTCCCTTCAGCGCTCTGCGTGCGGACAGCGCAGGCCTAAACCCGTGTGTGTGTGTGTGTGTGTGTGTGTCTGTGTGTGTGTGTGTGTCAGGGCTGCCAAGCACAGTACCGGGGAGCCCGTGGCTACGGGGAGACGCGGCGGAGGCAGATTCAGCTGCAAAAGCGTCACCAAGAATTGGCCAACAAGCTTTCGTTCAAACGTTCACCGTTATTGACGCTCGGGCCCGGGCGCCGTCCGCCGACGATACCGCAGCACGGCGAGCGCAATATACGTGAGCGTGCAGGGTTCCTCGGTCGCGTTTCAGGGGGCGCGTCAGCTCTCGTTTGACCAAAGCGCCCCGCCGACGTCTCGAGCGAAACCGCGCGCGCACCCTCGCCAGCTGCACAGCTCTCGCTTCTCGCACAAATAATACACATCTATTTACCGTCCGATGCACTTCATGCCGCACGCCACTGATCAAATGCTACGTTACGTTATTACTGGTCTCGTGGAGGTGCGGTTCTCAGTAGGCGTCCTTGCAGCGAAACACATGGGCGATGCACTGAAGCCGACCGATTTTTTATTTATTTATTGAAATTTACATCGAATAAAACCTTTTGATTGCCCACAGATCTGAATAATTTTTGATAATGTCCTCTTTCTCTTTAGTCTCCCAGTGGCCCCCCGTTACTGTGGTAATTACATAAACTAGCATGGGCTGCTCATGGCCATTAGTGCCCACGTACCTCCTAATGCGAGGCTACAGGAACTCTGACTATAAATAAGAACTGAGCCGGCTGCGCACTGGAGCAGTCTGATTGCTAATACCTCTCAGGCGCATTCAAGAAAAAAAATAAAGGAAAGAAAAACGTAAAATTACCAACATTATATTACTCTCTCGGCATTTATTGTTAATCTAATATCGCCAATTAGGCATCCTTAAAACATCTCGAATCAATGTGGAAATGATTAAAGGACAATTGTGAATGTGCTGCTTTGTAAACCGTATAAATTACCATCATTATCAGGAGTAAAAAGAATTTGAAGGAATTTTGTGTGCGATTTCCCCCAGAGCATTGACATAGTTAGCGTCACAGTCCTGTTAGAACACCCCGCTCAGCCTCAAGCCAGGCCGCGTATTACAATTTATTATTATTTTTTTTAATTGGAGTGTTTGTGAAAGCAAATTTAGTACAGCGTGAGACTGATTTCAGAAAAGAATCTACTTCACCAGTGAGCTGTGAATACTACAAATAACTAACTAAAAGTTTTTTTGTTTTTTTTTGGACCTTCTTTTTTTTTTGGACTCACTAATTGAAGTTCTCGAGTAAACGGTCACCTACGCCCACACAGAAGGGTCACTGCGGCTGATGCATACACGCTGCTAAGATCTGCAAGTCTGTTACTTTCTACCACATTACAGTCCACAGGATATGAGTTTGTGCCATCACTAACTAATGACAACTGCTACTTTGTAGGTGCCTGGAGGGATAAAATGCAGCTGTGATGACCTGAGAGTACTTGTCATCTTAGTCCTTACCCTAGTCCTGGTGTGACAAAAACCTGCATACTCATAGTAATGAGTAACAAAGAGTCATAATTATGGTAATAGCTGAGACCCGAGTCTGTGAAGTTGTGGCAATATGGGGCTTTGTCTGTGCTAGTGCTGATCATTTTACCTGTTACTTGAGAGATCCATTCTTTACTCAACGTAAAAGACAAGGCAAGTCAAAGCTCATGTTGTTTTCAACGTGAAAAGTACTTGTCATTATGTTGTATTAATTTTGTGGACGACACCACGATCCGGAGGGACTTTCATTGCTTGCTTTATGTTTTTCCGATATATTAACCATTTATATTTACTGAAGCGATTCAGGTTAAGCGCTTTGCCCAAGGGAACGTTGGTGTCCTATCGAAATTCGAAACGGCAGTTCACAAACCGATACTTCACCCGGCTGCTCCATTATTATGTCTGTGATAAAAAAAAAATTTAAAAAAAGATACTGTAGTCAGTTATTTCGTCCCCAGCAGCTCCGGAGTTTATCGCCGGTGGTCTTTTGATATGTAGCCATGTCAGTGATCTGATAGTCGAGCCGCGTAGCTCATCAAGCTGCGAACAGGAAGCAGCTGAGTGGTGCTAAACCCCAGAAGAGACAGTGAGTCTGGAGGCTTTCTATTGATTACCTGGTAGACAGCATAGATTCTCATACAGGCTTGAACGCTAGCCGGCTCAGTGGTGCGTGTCCTCACCAGATTGTGCAATTCATATTCCTTCTGTTCGCCACTACTCTTTTTTCCAGCCCATTTGAATTAGCCACAGCTTCCATTCGGGGGATATATTTTCCGCGAGAGGCTTCACGCACTCGCGTGTCCAGGGAAAGACGGCGACTTAGACGACCGCGCTTCATCGGTCACATTTTTATTTGTCACAATATTCTGTCGCCGGGAAGAAATGGAGTTCTCGGGGAAAACGGGATCGCGTGTCGCCAACGTGTTTAGGGGGCCGCGGAGTCATTCCGCATTCACGAGCCACGCGCTTCATCCATCCGGATGCCTCAGCTTTCATACGCCAGTCCCATCCCAACTGTCTCTGTCTGTACAGAGACGCCAATGGCTGTCTCTGTGACTACAGCGGGTTCCAGCTCAGAAAGTATATACGCTGTGCTTTGACTTGCAGATTCAGACTTCAGGGTTTTCAGACTTTTTTTTGCTACTTGATGCATTCCTTGTCTGCATTCCTGTTATTTGCATGGAGATTGACTCCATATACTGTACATATACACTATATAGCCATAAGTATGTGGACACCCCTTGGTCTGGGGCTGTTTTTCATGGTTCAGGCTAGGCTTCTTAGTTCCAGAGAAGACAAATTTTAACACTACAGCATACAATGACATTCTAGAGGATTCTGGGTTTCCAGCTTTGTGGCAACAGTTTGGGGGAAGGCCCTTTCCTGTTTCAGAATGACAATGCCCTTACAAAAATGGTTTGTCGAGATTGGTACGGAAGAAATTGACTGGCCTGCACAGAGCCCTGACCTCAACCCCATCGAACACCATTGGGATCAATTGGAAAGCTGACTGCGAGCCAGGCCTAATAGCCCCGTATCAGTGCCCGACCTCACTAATGCTCTTCTGTCTGAATGGAAACAAATCCATGCAGCAATGTTCCAACATCTAGTGGAAAGCCTTCCCAGGAGAGTGGAGGCTGTTATAGCAGCAAATGGGGACCAACTCCATATTAATGCCCATGATTTTGGAATGAGATGTTGGATGAGCAGGTGTCCATATACCTTTGGCCATGTAGTGTATATGTAGTATATATACTGTATATACACACACACAGAGACACACACAGACGGGTGACAAATTAAAGAAGAAATCCCAACAGTGAGGGGGTCTGGTGGCTCTGTTAAAGGAAAATTATTAATGGAAAAACCAACATAGAGTGTCTTAGTAAGGTAGTCTCTGGAACTCTACTGGAGGGATGGAACACTATTCTTCCAAAAGTTATTCCCTCATTTGGTGTTTTGATGATGGTGGTGGAGAGCGCTGTCTAACACGTCGGTCCAAAATCTCCCATAGGTGTTCAATTTGGTTGAGATCTGGTGACTGCGAAGGCCATAGCATATGATTCATATCATTTTCATACTCATCAAACCATTTAGTGCCCTGTGGATGGGGGCATTTGTCATCCTGGAAGAGACCACTCCCATCAGGATAGAAATGTGTCATCATTCAGAATAACTTGGTATTGATTTGCAGACCCTTGCCTCTAAGGGTACAAGTGGACCCAAACCACGCCAGGAAAATGCCCTCCACAGCATAACAGAGCGACCAGACACCCTCACTATAGGGTTTTTTCCTTTAATTTGTCACCCGTCTATACAGGCTCTCTTTTTTATCCGTGATTTTAGGTTGTACTGTAGCTGGAGGTCATTTAAAAGGTGCCCAGTTGCTGGATTTATAATTATGTGTTCACTGTTGCTACGCAAAATATCTGTGTTGCTTCATTAAGTCATAAACGAGTAAGTATATGGATTAATAAATACATTTTCCCACTTCCTGGTTTAGGACTTGAAGGAGAAAAAGGTGATGTGTGTTCTGTTCAGCACTCAACCATCTTGCCAATGCTTTCTTCTCAGCTGCTGCTCAGCACACGAAAAGAGAGAGAGACAGGGGGATTTTTTGGGCTTGCTGATGCACCCCTGGCAACCAGCTGTCCCTCCGCCCGCCCCAGCCACGGTAGTCCCGTTCCAAGCGCCCGCGTTGAGCGGTCCGTCGCAGATGGCCGGCGTGGAGCCGCACCAAAACACACAAAGAAGAGCTGGCTCACACCGAAGGGGGTCACCGTCTGAAGAACTGCCAGCTTCACACCGCGCGCTGTTTCTTTGGGACAAACGCAGGGAAACCACGGCAACGGGGAGGTCTCACCGGGAAATTTGTAATTCATAGTAAGTGACACGGTTTTTACCCAGCGGATTATCTGCAGATGCATGAAGGTGCACAATGGAAGCGTCCCCTGCTCTGAAAGCGCAAGACCCCGCAAACTGCGTGACCAACCGGGTACGCACAAATATTTACACTTCTCTCTGAACACGAGAAATACAAGGAAACAATAGCAAATCCATTTCTGAAACTGACTGCACCCCTCACCCCCAACCGCACACACACACATACCCCACCCACCCACTGCTGCTGGTCTTTACTGTATCTAGAAGAGCAATATCTTTTTATACTCTTATTATTTCCCCCAATTGTTTACACTTTGGGGATGGGTTAACTTTATTGCAGCAACGCTAACGCTGCTCGTAGAATGAATTACACGACCATTTTGGTTTCTCCTTCTCCTTTGTTGCAGGTATTCTGGAGCCCAAATTAACATTCTTGGCACTGTCGTCACCCCCTCATGCTGCTACTTTATATTTGAACCCTCTCTCCCTCTCCGTCTCTGCCTCTGCCCCTCCGTCTGTCTGATACGCATGCCGAATGTTGTGCAGATAGAGATATTACTCATTCACATATCCCTACGCAAAAAATGCTACATGGCTCCATTAGTTATTTGATCCTCTGTATGAACATTTGTAATCCTCTTGACAATGTGAAAGAATGCCCTTTTCAAAGCTTTGGTTTCTTCTGTTCTTTTTTTTTTTAATTCTTCAGTGGCTGTTATTGATTCAGTGTTTGGTTCAACATGTAGCGATGTCTCAAATCTCCAATCCCCTCCCAGCAGCCTGACTTCTTTTGACACAGCTACTGTATCTGACACGGAACGGTAAACCTTGATGTTTGTTCAAGCTGTGGCGTTCGAACATTTATGTAAAGAAAAGAGGACTGTAAACAACTCAAGCTTTCAAATCTACTAATGATGAATATACAACAGAACACTTTTCAGTCTTTTTTGACTGACGTTTTTATTTTTATTTTTTTTTTTTAACAAAGAAAATTCTGAAAAAAAAAAAATGTATTCCTGGAAGGCATAATGCAGACATTTAAAAAAAAACAAAAAAACATTATTTTGTTAATGACTACTTCTCTTGAGCCAAAGGCCATGTAAGTTCTGTGCTGTACCTTGTGCAAAGAGAATGTCTGAACAGCTATAGTTTGAAATGCAAATTAAAAGAACAGAAAGAGAGAGAGGAAAAATAGATTTATGAAAAAGCTGAGGTGTGTTTAGGCTTTCCTAACAAGGTTCCCATGCCAGATGCAGCAGAAATAACTCATCTTCACAACAACATAAAGACACGTCGACTGCAGTTACAAATAAATTGCTCTCTCAGCAATGCTAATGTCCTGTGTGCTGTCTGAATGAAGTAATTGCACTTCCCCACAATACACAGAGTGGAATAATTACAATTATTCTGGAAAGAGGAGGCCTTTTCCATTATGGATTTTGAAATGTTAATGTTTCTTTTTTTTTTGGCTCTTAATTTCAGCAATCAGTAGTTTGTACATGCACTGTCTAATCAAAAAAGGACACTGGCAGGCGAGAGGAGCCCTTGCTCATTGTTTTCTATGACAGTCTGGCAGTTTTAAGTCTTATAGCACCATCGCAGTAAAAGCAAGGGGGAGAATAAAAATATGTAATTACCTCAAATTGAGCCTCTCTGCACAATGTAACTACCTCTGATGCGGAGGACCATTTGCATTAGCAGGGTCTGAGCGTGCCCCTTCCCCTCTCGCACTGTCACGTCCTGCGCGGAAGGCAAGGGGCGATGTAACGCTGTATACAGATGCATATTAAGCAGCGAGTCCCCGGGACTCTGATTAATGTGATTTATCCTTGACCAGATGGTGTAGAACAAGGCCCATCCATCAAAGTGAAAAGACCAATGGGCAATCGTCGCGACGGTCCGCACGGAACCAGGGGGGTACAGCCAGCGAAGCCCAGGTGCGCCCGTACACCGGGAGCCCCCCCAACAGGCAAGCCAATGACCGCCCTGCATTTTCCAGGTGGCACTGCATGTGTTGCTTGGAGGACACATGCACAATTACCTTTATATGGCTGGTGGATAAAATATATATTTTTTTTTATTGAAGTACAGGCTGTGCCAGTGTGTTATTTGCTGGTTCCCCGGTTGGAGGTCGCAGTGCGTAAGCTGGTCCAGATTCAGCATTGTATCACTTTGTGTGTATGTCTCGGCTTCACAGCCGATAAAGAATGCGTGTTGTGATCACTCCGGGACTTGAAAGAATAGAATTGGGTTTATAGCCACGGCCCATTATCTTCAGTGTAGCTCCTCCTCTTACGCTCATTCGTGAAGGCGAGGGTTCGGACTTTATCGCAGCAAGATCTGAACTAGGCGCTACAGAAATAATAAAAAAAAAATAGTTTAAAAAAAACCTTGTACAGTACACCATGTCTGTTTGTGAATCGTTCATTTTCTTAAACCTCTTCAAGCTGACAGTGCTCCTGTATGATGTTATATTTTTGCTGATGCCCTTATTCAGAGGGACTTGCATAACATGGGTTTTATATTGTTTCCATACACTGTATATATGGCTATTCACTGCAGCAATAGTATGTTTCTAAAAAGACCAACATCACTTGTCCATCCTGGATTCTAACATAAGAACCACTATTTAAATGTTGACCTCTTATCCACTGTACAAATCTCATATTGAATGCTGTAACGCTGCACTTTTGAAATAGTCACATTGCTTATGTTGCTCCTGTAATAAAAAAGGTAGTTTTATCAGTAGTTATTAGTATTTTTCCCTTGGTATATTAACATGAAGTAATTCTGGTGTTGAAAATATGTTAATAATAATTACCTCTTATTTGTATGCCGTGAAAGCTTTTTACTAATACTCTACATAATTTAAGGGCCACTTCTATGCTTGAAAGCTAAAGCTGTATTATACAGTGTTTTCACTTTTCTCTCACAGGACATCTGTTTTTTTTGTTTCATTTTTAAACAATAGAAACAAAACTGGTAGAAAGTTAAGTTAAGATATATAGGAATACTTTGACTATTCATTACTTCTAATATCAGGCTCAGAAAGAACTCGCCTTTTTTCATGATTTCACTGTTGTGCTGGTGACTGTTCAGCAACAACTGCCTTCAGCTGTTGGAAACGCATGGCAGAGAATGCCCAGAATCACACTCAAGCGAAGACGCCGTGGCAACCTTTCAGAGACCTTGTGACAAAACATTTCTGGATGGCTGCTGCCAGACTCTCTCTCCACGCTTGGGTTCAGAACAGACGGGTAACAAGCCCTGCTAGTCATTTGAAGTTGCTCATTTATTATGAAGCCTCTGGAATTCAATGACTCGACAAAGGGAGAGAGATCTGACATGGCCGGATCCACAGCTGTTCATTACGGAAGACTTCTTCCCATAATCTTGGCAACTCAAAGATAATGCATTCTAATGAACAAAATTTTTAAAAAGCAGTTTGAGAATTATATGGATGAAAATTCTGATTTATGGGAAAGTCTTGGCCGAGGTACTGTTGTTATAAAATGTAAAAAAAAAAAAAATTTTTATTAATTCATCATTTATCGGATAGGATTCCAATGCTTGAGCTTTCAGTGAGTATAAAAAACTAATTTCAACATTTCTTTCATGGCCTCTATAATGATTTATATCTGCCTCAGTGGTTCATGTGGGTTTCCTTCTCTCACATTTAATCTAGTTCGCAGCTGTAGCCAGAATATTCTCTTAGCAAACTACATCATAAGGATCCCAGACACAATTCGCCATTGAAATTTGAAAGCATTATTTACAGGGTAGCACGATGGAGTGTCCACATTTATCCAGTCTGCAGACAGAATTTAGAAATGGTTATTTCTGTGTTTTGCTTCAAGATGTATCTGGCTATTAATTAACAATTTCTGAATTACTAAATGTATTCCATAGTCTGTAATCGGAGAAAAAAAGGTTTGGATCTCGTACGGGCTTTTCTTTGAAGAAGGCTAATGGAATAAGAAGGCAAATATTTCAGTACTGTGAAGAGAATAGTGAATGTTGGAAGCACATCAGTAAGTCCTTCACGTCTATAGGTGATAGCAGCTCTTGTGATGACACAGTTGAACAATGGAGGCTGGGTCTGTATTGCGTCAGTTTACG
This sequence comes from Synaphobranchus kaupii, assembly GCA_029718625.1. Lineage (NCBI taxonomy): Eukaryota > Metazoa > Chordata > Actinopteri > Anguilliformes > Synaphobranchidae > Synaphobranchus > Synaphobranchus kaupii. The sequence continues at coordinate 12,669,540 of CM056396.1, read as the reverse complement.
GCTGTCACTTCCATCTTTCAGGTGCGTTTTCTTTCCTTGAGAATTTCAAAGGGCCGGATTTGCATACCTTTCCTATACGTGCAATAAACCAAGGAAGGTAAACAGAGTACAGCCACAATAACTACGGTCGAAGAATAAATTGTTCTTGGAGCATGAATTAGCCTGTTTGGATGTAAACGACCATGTTTGAGGTGCAAATCGTCTCTTTCTGTGGGCAAACTCCGTATCTTTGGATGAAATGGCGCGCAGCTCTCAAAGACCAGGGGTGTGGCCCGTCTTTTTGAGAGGAGAGGACAGTTGCCACCGGCTCCGTCTGCTTCCATCTGGTGCAGTCGCTGCCCTGGAGATCCCCAATGGGAAGGTGGGCAGTGGGACGCACTGTAATTCTGTGCTCATCTGTAGGAGGGTGAGCGGGCTGGAACTGGAGTAGGCCTCTCTCTGTCAAACACATCAAATTAGGGAACAAAGCCTGATAATCTTTGGGCCTCCAGAGACATCCGAGGCTAGTGTTCGAAATGCAATGGTATTGGCAGCAGTAAGCATGCAAATAGATTACTCATATATTAAACAGTTGTATTATACTGCATATAATGCAGTACAACTTATTATAATTTTTTTTTAATTTTTTACTGTAGATTTACTTTCATTTGAAGGGACAATTATTAGAAAACAATCATAAAAATTTAAGCCTAATCAAAAATGGAAAATTGACTCCGAGGGCCCTATCTTACACCCGGCGCTAAGCGGCGCTAACCCAAACGCAAGTGTCTTTGCTATCTTACATCCGGTGCAGGTTCATTATAGCCCCTAGCGCTCACGTTGGTTAAATACCAAGTGACGTTGTGCCCATAGCAAGTGAAGATGTTGGTCTTAAGATGAGGTGTGGCCAGGATTATTTTTGGCGTATTGCTATCTTGAGCCAGCAGAAAGCGCTTGCACTAAAACCACTGCGACATGGTCTAAAGTCATGTTGCAGTTGTTTACATGTTATTTTAAACCAAAATGCTAAAGATTATTATTGTGTATGTCAAAATGCGTCATAATGGTTAGTCCGAATAATATTGATCATACTATTGATCCATATAGCCTATACCTTGCACGAGCATGTCTGTTTCACCATCATATAAGCAATCCGCCAAGGTGGAAAAGCAAGCTTTTAAAGGGAATGAGATATGACATTTTGATTGCTTTATTGCACATAATTAATTATGTGTGTATTGGACGGAGCGATACTTTACGTTACCTACGAATGTAGTGCCGGCACTGGTCGACTACAACAACAAAGAAGAGTAACAAGTTGCAATGGCCACGTTCGCTCCGCCGCCGTACTTCCACAGAGAATATTAGGTCAGCATAAATTGTAAAGGATTCAACGATAGTTTGACTTCAAAAATGATGGTATAAACACAAATAACCCCGATAGACTGTCGTCGTATTTTATTTGCTTTGGGTGCACTGTGGAATGTTTAAGTGCGTTTGGTAGTGGATGCTACCGGTTACCTTAGAGTTGCGCTAGCATTAGCAACGTGTGTATGTCCAAAAGAAGGGACAGCATGGAATTAGCTGAAAATGGTTTCCATTAATCAACTACATCATGGGTAAGTCGTAATTGAGACATTATGTCCAAAATTCTGAACTATCCCTTTAAGTAAAAAGCTCACTTTCATCTGTAATGACAAACAGGTACAGTGCAATCTATAAGTATTTGGACAATGACACTGACCATTTTTGTTGTTTTGGATCTGCACTCCAGCAACAGCAAATTGGATTTGAAATGAAAGTGCAGACTGTCAGCTTTAATTTTGCGGGTATTTACATCCATATCGGGGAAACCTTAGGAATTGCAACCTTATTTTATACATAGTCCCCCCCATTTTGGTGGACCAAAAGTAATTGGAGTATCCGCTGCTCAGCTGTTTCTTGGCCAGCTGTGTATTGTTGCATCATTAGTTCATGCTAAACAAACAAAAAAATAAAAGGTCTTGATTCTAGGCGTGGAATTTCTATTTGGAGTCTGTTGCTGTTGCCTCTCAACAGGAGGACCAAGTAAATATCAATGTCAGTAAATCATCATGAGGCTGAAAAATCTGAATAGATCTATCACAGACACCACCAAAACATTGGGCGTGTCTAAATCAACAGTTTTTTTTTCCTACATTGTTAAGAAGCAAGAATGCACTGGTGAGCTCAGCAATAGCAAACAACGTGGTAGACCACGGAGGACCACTGCAGTGCATGACCGAAGAATACTTTCAATTATGAAGAGAAACACCTTTTCTACTGCCGAACAGATCAAGAACACCCACCAGGATGTAGGCATAGACGTGTCAACGGCTACCATAAAGAAAAAAACGACACCAGCTTAACCTCAGAGGGTTCACTGCAAGATGGAAACCATTGGTAAGCTTGAAGAACAGAATGGCCATGTTAGAGTTTGCTAAAAAAACGACATTCAAAAAACTATAGAGTTCGGGAAAACTTATGGACAGGTGAGATGAGTATTACCCTGTAACATGAGGTAAAGAGAAAAGTGTGGAGAAAAAAAGGAACTGCTCATGATCCAAAGCACCCGCCCCCCCCCCCCCCCCCCCCCCTTCATCTTTGAAACAGGGTGGAGGTAGTGTTATGGCTTGGGCATGTATGGCTGCCACTGGAACTGGCTCACTTGGCTTTATTGAGCACGATGAATTCAGAAGTGTTCAGAAACATCTTATCTGCTCAGATCCAACCAAATGCCTCAAAAACGTTGCTTCACCTTGCCGCATGACAATGACCGCAAAGACACTGCTAAGGCAACCGAGGAGTTTTTCAATCACACACAAGTCACTCCAATTGAACGTGCAGTTCACTTACTGACGACAAGACTGAAGGCAAAAATCCCCCGAAACACACAGGAACTGAAGATGGCTGCAGTACAGGCCTGGCAGAGCATCACCAGGGAAGATACTCAGCGTCTGGTGATGTCTATGGGTCGCAGACTTCAGGCAGTCGAAGGATTTGCAACCGAGTACTAAATATGACAGCTTTATTTAAGATTATGTTACTATGTCAAGTTACTTTTGGTCCCCTAAAATGGGGGGACTGTGTAAAAAGGGCTGAAATTCCTGCGCGGATCACCAAATTTGGATGTAAATACCCTCAAATTAAAGCTGACTGTTTGCACTTTAACCTCATATTCATTGTTTCATTTCAAATTGAATGTGCTGGTGCAGAGCCAAAACAAGCAAAAATTGCATCACTGTCCAAATACTTACTGACTGCACTGTATAATTAAGTTGCACACATAACAACAGTCCAATATCGCAACAGCAGCACAGCACGCAACAGACAGTATGCAGCCAAACAGACTTGAGCCCAGTCCATCCCTGGATTGCGATGGCCTACAGTAGACATGATCTGGCCTGACCCAAGTTGCCTGACAGCGCACCGCGCCGTAGAGCGATGGCTTAAATCATTTCACTATGCAGAGGGAAGGTGGCTGTTTCCCTTTATTTCCTCACATATTTCTGGGCCAACTGTGATTAGCAGTGCTCAGATGCAGCGCCTGCCAAATTCAGTACGCTGTGAAATCTGTTTCTACTTTTTCCGAAGAAAGAAAAAAAGTTGATAACGTTTGATTTAACACACTATTTAACACGTTGCTTTCTGTGCTGAATTCACGTTCGCAGGCTTAGCCCTCTCCCGAAATTATGTACAGTATGTACAGTTCCCATGGACACGTCTTCAAAAACGCTCCCTTTATCTCTCGGGAGGCATAACGAATCAGTGACTACCCAGGCCGGCGTTGCCGTGACAGGGGGTGTGGCAGCGGGGAAACTCATACAATGTAAGTCTGGTAAGCTGCCTTTGAAGTCCCAGGGTGCACTGGGGTTATTGGCAGCAAAAGTATGAGGGTTTAGACAGCCTGTTCAAAGCCCCCACTTGACAGAGGCTCCAACCACATGGATGCGACACAGTGTGATGCTATATCTATCTTAATTTTTCACCACTTCCAGAACCACACCTCTCTCTTTCTCTCACTCCCCCTGTCTCTTTCTCGCTCCTCTCTCCCATAAACTGCAATTGGATGAATGTACTAGAGGAAGAGTAATCCTTTAAAGCATGATTTAATACATTCTCAACCTTTGCAGCTGGTATAAAATGCAATATACAATTAACATGGGCTGAAAAAAACCAAAATCTTTATTTCATATATCAGTGGTTTTTTTCCATCCGGCTTATGTGGCTGCATTTTCTCAGCTCCATACATTTTAAACGAATTACCCCCTGTTTTAATCTCATTGAAACATGAAGTATCAAGTGTTGAGAGCTACAATAATTTTTTTCTCAAAAGAATGACAAAATTAATATTTAAAATACAAGGGTCTGACCACACCCACTGGACTTTCTGGAAATACCCACACAAGTTCGGCTTTGTCTAGTTACCACGTTTATGACAATGGTAGACTGCTATTATATAGCTCGTCTGTATCAGTAATTTGGAAATTAATCCTTCAATTCTATCATGGTGTGTGAGCAGAAGGCTAATGTATCCGCTAATCAGACGCAAGTAAACCGTCTAAAAGCGCAGGTGCTTGGCTTTAAGTTCAGACTGGTGCTGCATCTACAGCCAGGACAGACTATCTGCACTGAATTGCAGCCCTTTTGTCATGAATATGAGAAGGACCAAGAGAGGTCAAGTCATGGATCACTGCCTCGCACTGTTGCAGATAAAATAAAAACCCTTGTGAGTTCAACGGCGAGGTACTACGATTATGGCGTTTGACCTATACTCTCCTTTCTAGAGATGGCAGGTACTTTTCTGTTCCCGGAAAGTACACTAAACATGTAGGGGCTGGCTCGTATTATAGCGCATGACTAAGATAGCAGAGAGTGGGTAGAGTACAGCAACAGTACAGTATGTACATGTTAAATATACCTTGTGGGTTTTTAGTTTTTTTTCCACATTTGAGGTTACCATGGACACAATGGCTACATATAGGCATCGTTTGCTTCCTTATTTGGGGATTCTGCAGATGCTTCCATAAAATAAACAAAATAGCCTGCAGAGTCAAATTAACGGCAACTGCACATCTTTAAACCGCGGGCATTAGCAAACCGGTTCTGTTTCAGCCTAAACCCAGCAACCAGCATTTCTGAAAATGTGCTTATAATGATCTCTTCTCAAGGACAGGCAGAATGATAATTGGTTGCTACGTTTTTTTTTGGATGTGGATATGGGAGAGCTGATCCTACAATGGCTCACTACTGCAAAATTGAAGGGATTTGGATCTGAACTGCAATGTTGCCTTACTATATGTATATATTATGTATATATGGGGCTTGCAATTTTTTTTTTTTACCCATTTTTTATTTCACTTTACATCCACAGTGCTAATGTATTCAGAGAGTATCACACTCCAGTCCAACCTGTGTCTTGCACAGTAATAAACAGTCTGCTTCCCTTTCCGTTCTCTGTGACATGCTGATGAGGTGGGCTGAGGTGTCAGGAGAGCCTGAATATAATTTTTTAGGGGGTGGGGAGCCACAAATGACAATATAGTGATATAGCCAATCATAATACGTATATGTATGCTACAATTGCCTTCTAAGAAAGCAAAATCTGGATCTCAGGATCTCAGAAAAACATTACTAAATAATGGCACTGAAACTGGAAATTATAATGCTTTTTTCTCCATTCTCCTTTTCTGGGATAAACTGTTCTTCCAATTATGATTCAAGATGAAAAAGCTCATGTGTATTCACACTGCCCCTGGACTGGGCTATATTCTTTAGGGTTGTTGCAAAGATTAAGGACTTCTCATAGCAGAAAAGCTTTAAGGAATCTGCCCCTGTGAATTGTCCACACACCCTGAATTTCGCAGTTTTAAAAGCATTGAATACATGTTGTTGTATTGCAGTCAACACAAAATTACACACAATAATCCTTCAAGCATCCTAGAACCTTACAGTGCACCTTGATACACACAATTAGGAAAGCTGAATTACTGTTTTATAAATACGTGACAAGCCTGTCACATGCTAAATGAATGCGTCACATATGTTTTCTGTACTCTTTTACAAAGACAGCTCCCCTAAGTTATTATGATTATTATCTATTTGTGGCACACTAATTCTAATTTACAAAACAGGTGACAATTATGGATTCGGTAAGTTCCCCTCAAGTCACCCCCATCTTCTGTCTAAATCTGACTCAGGTTTTAATCCCCCTGCACCAGTCTACTTCAAAGGAGGGATTTAGGAGGGAGCCCAGTCGCCGATGACTTCATCTGCATCACAAGATGCCTTGGCTTCCGATTGCTGCAAACATGCGCTGGATCCCCTGCTGCCCACCTCAGATGCCTTTTTTATCCTGTGCACATGTTTTTGGAGGTCTGTGTGGGGACCCAAACGTGTGTGTGCGAGTTTGCGTGTAACTTTGGGTGCGAGGCACAGCGTGTATGCGCACGCATGTTTATGTTTGTGCGTATGTGTGCGCCTGTGCGCGTACGTGCACCCGAATGCGAGTGTGTGCTGGCGCTTGTGAGTTGCAGGTAATCCCTCCTGGCACTTCACCCTGGATGTGATAGTATGTCCTCGTTTCTCTTTCTGCTGTCAGTACAAGGGCCTGCAGGGATTGGTCAGAGCCAGGGGGGCAGATATTAGGTGATGGTTGACCTGTGTTTCTAACAGGAGCAGGTTCACGTGAGCTGGGAGGGCTGAGAATCATGCAACTGTCAATCAACTGTCACTCACAGGCATCGCCTTTGCTTACTTCACATGTGAAAGATCCTAAGGTATGAAAGAGAAGACAAACCACTATTTTTCTTAACTCCTACTCTTCTCTATGTATTATTGCTTAAAGCTATACTTTCTGTACTTACCCCATGTCTCTTTTATTAGAAATGGTGATTGGTGATTGTGTGTAGTGAAAGAACATTAAAAACAGAAAAAAAAACATTTTGTACATTTTGTATGCCATCTGCTCTGTGAATTCAGCAGTCCCCATCCAGGCACAAGTACCTCTGTCCCTCACATTGACACCTTATCCCACAATGTCACAGGCACTGACTGTGCGTTCAGACTGAGGCTGTATGATGTCCTCCACAAAGCCTGCCACCACAGGGAAAACACACGTGTGACAACCAGGGCTCCTCAAAGTCAAACTGGAAAAAGAAACGGACAAAAAAAATCTCACATCTAATGTGCTAACGCTGAATAGGATGTGCAGGGCTGCAGACAAGCTGTCCTTGGAACTGTATTTCCATAATGTTTTTAAAAATGTTTTTTTTTTTTACTACGATTGCGGTATTTGCGGGATTGAGATGAGAGGGGGGTCATTTCTGTACAAACGCAACGCTTCATGGGTTGGAACAGAAAGCAAAGAACCTTTCGCATTTGTCAGTATTTTTGAAAAGCCCCATATGAAACAATGGCCGTGTCCTGTGACCTTCAAACGATAAAAGGGCTGGGGGAAAAGAAAACAAAGTCTCCCATTCAAATGCTTTGCCACAAGTGTACATCTTCCATTCTCCGTCGTGTTTTCATTTTTCAATGTGGTTTGTATAGATTAGTCTATTAGGATGTTTTCTTGAAGTGTACTTAATTGCAAGCTTTGCAGCTCATAAATAGCTGTAATTAAATGGGATTTGGGCTACCGCGCCTGAGTCTCGCTGCCCTGTAATCAAGGGAGGCTGAAAGCTTTGGTGAATGGCGAAGCGATGGATGATGGCTTATCAAGAAAAAAAAAGCACACACAAAGCCTATCTCAACTAAATTATTGTGCAGGTCTCTGAACAAAAGGCCTTACATTTCGATATTAAACAATGAGCCAGGAAGAACGTCTTGGGCTTTTTGAGATTTAGTTCATTCTCGAAAAGCCCACGAAATGAACACGGCCGGCCGGCCGGCCGCCTGCCTCTCTGCGGAGGAGTTTGTTGCAGATGCAGAAGGGCGCACAATCGAAGCAGTTCAATCAGGGGAGATAAGCCGTGACAGCGGCCTCCGGGAGGGCGGCTTGACCCAAAGAGGTATGAGGTGCCCCTCCCGCTCTGCCTGCCTCTACCCTTTCTTCCCTTCGCTTGAGACTGAAATGTAGGGCCTCCTGGCCCGATGTTATTGCAGATTTTTCATGAAAATTATTTTTGGCGAGTTTATAGTTCAGACTTCAGCTACTTACAACACTAGAATTAGCAGATCGCTGACTTAACCACCCCCCCCCCCCCCCCCCCCCCCCCAGCTTTCAACATTTTGAGGGAATAATTAAACATTTGTCCTTCATTTGACAAATGAAGCAAGCAGTAATTTGTTTTTCAACACAATCATCATTTCTTCTGAAATGTTATTGTTGATTAAACCTGTGACCACTGCTAGTGCATATCAGGTGCATGGGTAAGGGAAAGCAAATGTGATGTCATCTCATCAACTCCCTGGCACGAACAGTACAGACATGGAGAAAAGTCGAGATCTTTTTTGGACCATTTATTTTTAAAGAAAATGTGCCAGAAACTAAAGGTCTTACGTACGAATGTTGTAACCTTTTACATGCTCTATCCGGGAATGTTGCTGCTTTTTTTCCACACTAGATCCGTGGCAGAAGATTTCTGTAAATCTTACTAGGGCCTGGCAATTTGGAGGAACGTCTTACATGGAAATTTAACTCCTGCTCCTGTTCACACATGAAGGAGAATTGCTGGAACATTTTCTTGTTAAGATGCATGTGTGAAAGGGGCTTTTGAATGCAAAATGATCATTTCTGAGGACAAGAAGAGATCTCGTTTAAAAACCAATAGCAACACCACAGTTACTGTAGGTAGCAATTCTAAAGAAAACCGTATGCTATGGATGGGCGGTATAGCGGTATTAACGTAAATACTAGGGGTGTCCCGATACCGATTCGAAATCGAAAATCGATCGAAATGAGCGTTCGATTTCGAAGTTCGAAATCACAAGCTGGTTCGCGATTCTCCAAGTTTTTTTTTTCTCTCCACCCCCGCCCCCCGCCCCCCGCGCGCTCTTCTTAGCCTTTCATGTGATGGGTAAAATGTAAAAAAAAGTAGCCTACTTGGCCATCTCTAATGTAAGCGTTAACGACAAAACGAAACTTGACGCCTTCCACTGCATTTTGTTCGTCCACGCGGCGTGCGTCCGAAGAAAAAAAAAAACAACGATATTTCAAAGACACAGCTGCTAGTTAACGTTAGCTTACCGGTAGCCTGCATTACTTTTCGACACACCATGGCCACTGCCGGAGTCGGAGATGGAGAAACAGAACTGGAAAATCCTCCTGCTTCCCTCAAGTCACCGGTGTGGCAACATTTTGCCTTCCCCGTGAGTTATATAAACAACGAACGCGTCATTGACAAAATAACGACAGTTTGTCGGCTATGCTACACGCGAGTACCATACGCCACCTCAGGCAACACGTCAAATATGGCAGGACACATTCGCAGGCATCACAAAGAAATAGATTTGACTGGGAAAAAAACATTGACACAGGCAACTCAAATGACAACCCAAATGACAGTCAGGGCATGAAAAAAACGTGTAAATAGTTAATAGCGTGGTACATGTTCAACTGTTTATTATTTCAGATATTAGTTTCAGTGTTTCCCCTAGATTTTTTTTCAGGCCGGGCGGTGAAAGTGCGCCATTTTGCGTAGAGGCGGAAACTATAATTACACCCTCATAATATCAGCGCTGCCATTGAAAATTTTAATTAGGCCTAACGGGAAACCGTTTTGGCAAGGGTTTTTCCAGATGCTATTTTGATCATTCCCGCATTCTGCGGTAAGGGAAATATTGCAGCTACATAAAAAATTTAAAAAAAGATTATATTAAAAAAAAAAAGAATAATATAAATTTTTTTTCATTAAAATTATTTATTTTCCCTCTTGTCCAAGCCGGGCGGCACGTGAGCCCGCCCGGCCAAGATAATGGTAGGGGAAACACTGAGTTTGTTAAAGCTCTCAACTGTTCAAAGAATGTGAACACGCTCATCTTTTTAAAGAAGAATTTGAAAATGTAAATGACCGTTGTCAGGGCATAAAACCAATGTGTAAATTGTTAATAGCGTGGTAAATGTTCAACTGTTTATTCTAGAGTCTAGTTTTGATAAAGCTCTTAACTGTTTAGGTGTGTTTAAATATTCTCATATTTTTGTTATTATTTATAATTGTTATTATTCAAATAAAAGTTACTTATTGAGAAACAAGTATTTTTCTTTACAAATCAAGACTCGGTAGTCTAACAATGGCATAGCCATTAGTTAGACTATAGTGCTGGAAAAAAATTGTGCTGAAAAAAAATTGAAAATCGAATCGTGACCTTAAAATCGAAAGTCAAATCGAATCGCGGATTTGGAGAATCGTGACACCCCTAGTAAATACCAGTATGACACAATGCCATGATATGGATTTAGCCATAATGGTGGATATCGTGATAAAGTGTTTTGTTAAAAGATTAGATTGTGGTACTTTTGTGGTGGTACGTTTACTTAAAACAAGACCAGAGTAAAACTGAAGCCTGGGAATCAGGGTTTTGTTTGGCATTGTAAAGGCCTATGTTAGTGTGACAGGCGAGCAAGACATGTTCCAGTTCCAACTAGCACTAACTAGCTAATATAATTAAATCAAAGCTGACTGGCGCTAATGGTAAAAAGTCAGCTACAACATTAATTTAAAAGAGATAATGGATAGTTAATAGTTATCTTATACATATAGCATATAGCAGTACATATAGCAAGCTAGTTATTAACAACATTCAGAAATTCAAAACAGTGTAGCCTATGCATAAATTTTTACCAAATAACAAACCATTTTAAGACAGACAGCTATACCTATAGCATAATATAATACAAGATCAAACTTTGCACGCTAACATTATAGCTAACCGGTATCAATTAAGTAACATTTTAATTATACCGATTGGCCACGTCGTAGCCTTGTGTGTTACTTATAACAATATAATTTTAAGGTGCTTTCTGTAAATATCTGCTAAAGAGGACCACCACTGCCAGCACATGTAAGCTGTCAATTTTTGTCAAATCCTTTTTATGGTGCAGGAGTTTAAAAATTGCACAATTAAAATATTATCAAGTATATCATTATATATATACTGTATATATTATATTTCTTTCTGATTTTATATAATCCAGGGTATTATTCTGAAGTCTATATCGTAATGTCATATTATTATTGCGATAACAGTGAAAAATATTGTGATATGAATTTTAGGTCATATTGCCCACCCCTACTGCATGCCCTTATTATGCACTTGCACATTTTACTGTAATTTGAAATTTATTGTTTATTGTAATTCCAACAGTGCAGATGGAAGTGAAAACAACCAAACCAGTCTATAAGACTGGCTCAAAAATTGGTTAAATCCACACTGGGCAACTCTGGTCTGACTGTGATTACATTTTCAAGTGGATAAAGCATGATACCGTACCTTCACTAAGACTTTAAATGTTTTTTAATTTTTTATTTATTTTCAATTATTCAAGCTTTTGTTCTTCTTTTCATAGCTGTAGACAGGAGGAAGCAGAAGCAAGCTGCATGAAATAATGTGCAATACAGTAAGGAGAGTGAGCAGGATTAATCTTTTCGAGAGAGACAGGATAATGCTTCCAGAATCCAGCATGTACCATTATTTTTTAATAAATAACACATATATGACTTCTTTGTTCATAATATTTTATTCCTCTGCATATTTCAACATTACAGACACGATCCCAGAGGATCGTCCTTTTTTTTTCTTCATTTTGTTCATTTTCTGGTCCTCCGTGGTGCACCCATCTCCCGGGCGTTTAGAAGCGCTCAAACGGCGGTATCTTTGTTATCGGGGCGATGAGCGGCTGTGTTCTAATGAAGTTTCCTCCCAGCCGCTACATGCGCTCCCTCTCCCTGGCACTGCGGGGCTGTCTGCAAATTAGCGGTGGAACACACCTCGTCCCTCACCTCTGGGGAGCGGAACTGAACTTGGCCCCGGGGCCCACACCTCAGCGTCCGCGAGGGGAAATCACTGCCGGCAGACGCAGACAAAGAGCGCGGAAGAGGACCGCCGAGCTGCTTTTCTGCGGCGGTGCCGCCCGTGAATTTCAGCCGCTAATGCCGCTAATTGCGCGTATGCGTCAGGGGAGCGGGGAGAAGCTTAAACGAGAGAGCCGGCTGCTTTGTTGCGCTCTGCAAAGCCACACGAGGTAAAAAGGCTTAAAAGCCACTCTTAGGCAACAAAAGACGACGTGCATTGTGGGTGAATGGTGCCATGCACGCTTTTCTCCATATAGGGTGCTTCGCTTGTTGTCCCCCACCCCCACCCCCACCCCTCCCCCTCCCTACATTTCTCTGTTTTTTCACACCCGAGGAACTTACGGAAATTTCTTACGGATCACAAGAGAAACTCCCACTGTTCTCTTTGTGTAATGTACCGTGTGTGCCGTTTCATTTTTCGTTGTTTCTGTCTTTTGCATCATTTGTTGTCAAGCCAAAAATCCCCGTGAAATGCTGTTATGGTCTTGATCAGAGCATGGTTTCGGCGAATGAGAATCGTCTCCACAAATTACATCAAATTGCATTTGTGCAATTCATATCTTCAAAAGCTGTATCTCCCCATGGCGCTAACTTAAGAAAGTGAGGAAGACTCACCAAAGTTAGTTCCTCTCCAGTGCCAACAAACAGACATAAAAAAACACCAAAAGAGGGGTGGAATGAAAGCCGTTGTCTCCAATGAGCTGTGCAGCGCACTCTTTGGAAGCCTTGAGATTAATGGAAGAACTGCCAGAGACCTTGGCTGAACACTTTGGCCGGCCAAATCCCCACCGTTCCTCTTCTACTACCTAAGATTCAGTTCTGCTGCCAGCGAAGTTATGCCCTATGTAAATTATCATATAGCTGCCGACATTAGAAGCGAGACCAGAGAACAAACAGCGCAAACTGAGAATGCTGGGATATGCTCAGGAGGCCAGCAGGGTCCTGCTGCTTAACCCAAACAACAGCGAAGAGGTGCTCTGAGATGTTTCTTCCTGGCAAGGCACTGTGGTGGAGGACTCAGTAGATAATGCTGGCCACAGTCAGAGGCACTTATTTGTTTCCGTCCTGCTCCCGGATGGGGCCTCCACCCCCTCTGATAGAGTTCAACGTTTCCATTCCCTATTACTTTATTTTTAGTTTTTTTTTTGATGGGTGATCACAGTGCTGTGGTGCCTACATCTCCACACCGGGGAAGGCCAGAGGGGAATGGGTGTGGGTTTAGGTGAGGCAGAACATCAATGAAACATATTCACAATACATGTATTCATTTAGCAGACGCTCTTATGCATAACACCCAGGGCCCTATCTTGGCGATATTGGCGCTTAGTCTAAGCGCATGGCGCTAAGTCCATTTAGGGCGTGTCCAAGTCCACTTTTGCTATTTTAACGGCGTGTTTTTTGGGCGCTAAGCACGGCGCAAGGTGCAACTGGGCTGAACCTAGTCTCTTCATTAATTATAGGTGTGTCTTGGGCGTGACATGCAATAAACCAATCAAAATGTCATATCCCATTCCCTTTAAAAGCCTGCTTTTCCACCTTGGTGGATTGCTTATGATGGCGAAACAGACATGCTCGTGCGTGTTTAGTGCGATCAAGGAATAGGCTATATGGATCAGTAGCAGTAGTAGTATTATGAGTTCCCGGTAATTCCTGACAGTGCTGTTTACAAAATATATGCTGTTAAATTTCGTTAAAAGCACCTGCAACAGCTGAGAATAAGCGACCAATTGCTTCCTTCTCACCTTAGAAAACGCCAAATTAGCCTGCTTGTTTAACGAATTTCGCTTGATTATGCAATTAACTCATGTTCAAGCTTCATCCGAAGTTCATTAGGCTACCTGCATTCTAATTTAGATTAATAACATAACTAACGTTATTTTGCCTTAATGATGACACTAAATACAACAAATCTGTCAGGTTGGCAACCCATAGGTTCAGCATATTTTCCCTTGTTTTATAATGTCCTGCTTATGGAAATGTGACCAACCTGTTTTACTGGTAGCGTAATACTTTAAAACAACCCACTTTCCCAGGAAGACCGTGAAAAGTGTGATTTACAGCAGGGGAACCAGACCTGCTCCTGTAAAGCGCACATGCAGATAATGGAATTACAATGAATTGTAAATTAATTGTGTAACGTGCTGCAAATTTCGTTTCTAATTAGACGCTTAGTTTTCTTTAAAATCTTTTGTTCAGTTATGGAATAACAGGTTAAATCAGCGGGGTTTTAATAAGCTGAGGGTATGGAAACCTTGTCACTGTAATTTAAAAAATATGAAGGACGAAGAATAGCTAAGGTTAGGCTACAATTCAGTTAACATGATGACATTTATCTATCGTTTTTTAACCATAGTCTATCGAAAAAACATTATGCACAGCGAGTCCGCTGTAGCCTAGGCTATTTGAAAAACAATAAAAAGCAATATTCACTGGACAAGATTTTGAACTTTTTTCAGTCACAAACCATTCTATTTAGCCTACTTACAGGCTGTATTCCTAGATAAACAGAGCTTTATTGTAATGACATCTGAAGCGCATTTTCAGAACGCAAATGTCCGTCTATTGCAGTACGCGAGTTTTCCATTGAATGACAATTCACGCATTAGGTGCAAAGACAATTCGCGCATTAGGCTTGATAGCTATAGGTGTTATCAGCTTCTTTTTAATGGATAGCCATTGTCCCGTACCATCGCACATCGCCTGGATGTTGATGGAGTAGGCTGAGAGCAATGTAATGTGGCATTGTTTCCCTTCGCTGAGGGAAAGGTATGTGGACCTATGGAACCTTTTATTATTATGCATTTTTGATATAACCTACACAATAATAATATTTCACATTGTGATCTAGATATTTTAGTCATGCTTGTGCACGCCCCTGTGTGTAACAGACAGGAGGGTATGCGCGTCGTGCACACGCCTATGTAGACGCACTTATATGCGCCGTTAAAATAACATGTAAACAACTGCGACATGACTTTAGACCAGGTTTGTGGTGGTTCTAGCGCAAGCGCTTTCTGCTGGCTCAAGATAGCAATACGCCAAAAATAATCCTGGCCACTCCTCATCTTAAGACCAACACGCCCAGTTCACTTGTGATGGCGCAAGAATACATGCTAGTTAAAGGACGCAAGCGTTAGGCGTTATTATGGACCTAGCGCCTAACGCTTGCGTCCTTTAACTAGCATGTATTCTTGCGCCATCACAAGTGAACTGGACGTGTTGGTCTTAAGATGAGGAGTGGCCAGTTCACTTGTGATGGCGCAAGAATACATGCTAGTTAAAGGACGCAAGCGTTAGGCGTTATTATGGACCTAGCGCCGGGTGTAAGATAGCAAAGACACTTGCGTTTGGGTTAGCGCCGCTTTGCGCCGGGTGTAAGATAGGGCCCCCAGTGTTCATTTTGACAAAACATTTTGATTTAGTTTTAGTCATAGTCGTTTGACAAAATTACATTTTAGTTTTAGTCTCATTTTAGTCATTTGAATATTGCTGGTTTTAGGCTAGGTTTAGTCAACAAAAACAAAAGGAGTTTAGTCAATGAAAAGTAAAATAGTTTTAGTCACATTCTACCAAAACATTTTTCACAATTTTCTTTTCACTGGAATTTTCTTTGAAATTATTACTGACCTTCATACACAGATGCTACTTATTACACAGTATCAAAAAAAGGTTGGAAAATGCTCTATTGGTAGGCACATTCCTGTATGGGAACATGGAAGGAATATTACCAATTCTGGAACTCTCTTCCGATGGTATTTATCCACCTTTACATCATAGACCACATCTTGTTCTATGCAGAGGTGATTTCTTATGTAAATCAAGCAATAATGTAATCTTATGGGGGAAAAAAAACTTTAGTTTTACTTAAATTTGGGTGAGTACAGGCCCAGTGGGAGAATTAAAATGACAGAAGGGCATTTGATATCATAAATGTTTTAGCATTAGAGAATGTAGTATTAATATATACATACATCATGCTATAAATATAGAACAATATAAATAAAATAAAAATGAATAAACATTTATGCAGAAAATATTAAATTAAATCTCTAATGCCTTAAACAAACAACAAACACCTGGCAGCTCCAAATCGGGTTGTGCCAGACAGACAAGTCACAGGCCTGTTACATGTTTCAACCAGAAAATGACGAGCTTGACCATCACAGAAATGTCTAACTGATTCTAACTATAATGCCCCTAGTCTGTCTTCACGTCCAGGATGTCTATCCGCCCCTTGCACACATTTAATGTAAAATGAAATGGAGTAACTGCAACACTCAATATACCATAATAATATAAAAAACTGAAGCTTTTAGTGTTACAAAACAGTAAATGAACTTAGCTAGCTAGCCAGCTTGGCTGCAGTCCAAGCAAACGATCACAGCTGGTTGCCTCATTGCTGCCTGCGCAACTCAAAATAACTGTGATAGCAAACGTAACATAAGAGGTAAGTCAAGTATTTTTGTCTCAACAAGACTGTTTTTGAAATATGCCTAGCGTTAGTAGTAAGGAGAGTCTACACATGGCTTACATTGTTTAGTTTTTGTTGGAGTTATATGTAGTTTGTACATATATCAATTATCTTCTTCGTCCCGAAAACCAGCTGGGACAGGAACAGGGTTAGACAGGCGTTCATGTTTAGCGGTCTGATCGCCATGTTTTCCCCAGTCAGAACGTTATCAAATCATGTGCGCGCACCCACCTTGCAAACACAGCGCCGTCACATGCATGCTAATGATTGGATGAAAGATACTGATATGGTGAGCTAAGCTTCGCCTCCATACTTTTTGATTGGATCCTCTGTCAGATCTTTGATACGTTGTGCAGAATTGTTGCGCACAGCATTTCACATCACATAATGATCCATTCGCCTGCTGACTCGTATCGTTTTTATTGGTAATGTTAGTACATTTCATCTTAGTTTTTGTCAACAAAGTTATTATCTCCTTTTCATCATAGAACAAATGCCGTTGATTAACATTCTTTGTTGTTTTGCCACCAAAATTAACAGTGATAACATCTAACTACATAATACAGTAAGGTTAGATGGACACCAATATAGATATAATAACTGACTGTGACACCATTGAAATAAATTAGTATTGTAAAAAATAAATAAATCAAGATGTAGCGAACATTGCTTCCTGCTGTATGCATACGTGCCACATTCTTGCTATACTCTCAGGGATACGTATCTGAAACATTATATTTCTGAAGTATTTATAGAACAAGTCTGTGCATGACTTTTATATCCTTTTGTATAACCTCTGTTTTTAGACAGGAAGGAGAAAATGACTCCCTCTTCCAATCCCACTGAGGGATCAAAGCAAAGGGGGAAAAAAAGACTTTCACTGTTGAAGAAAGAAAGAGGAAACAAGGCTGAAAAAAGACTCGTTGCCGTTTTTAAAAGGCCTTTGTTAAATGAAAGTCATCTGCCGATGAGCTGGAAAGGCCCGGATTCCGCACATGTCTGGGTCATATTCAGCACTGCCCTCAGCCTGACAGCCAAGTGATGAGTCATCCCTGGGAGTGTGAGAACAGTGAGTCTGGAGAGACAGCTGGGGGCAGAGGCTGCGCGGGGCCACGCCAGGCCGCAGTGGAACCTGGAGCCGGGGACAGACGTCAGGCTGGAAACGGCTGGGAGTGGGAAGGGGAAAGTAGAGGATAGAGGAGGACGCAGAGAGAGTCAAAAACAGCCACTTTCACAGCTGACGCCATACGCCCTGCACAAGCCCATTGTTCACAGTTTTGCCCGAGAGAGGCGAATGCTTGCTCCGGTGCCACCTTTCCCCACCCTATAGCCGCGTTTGGATCGGGGTCCTGTACGCTCCCCATGGGGGTTGCGTCGCCCGAGAGGCAATTCCGCTCGCCAAATTGCTCAAAGCGCGAAAGCGCGAAGCGAGAAAATGCTTTTTTTCTTTTTCCTCTCGTCTCTCCGTGACGATTTCAGACAGGAGTGTGGAAGTCGAGAGGAATATTCAGCAGGGGCTGTTCGCACCAGAGTGCCGAGCTGTGAAACCATAGCCACTCCGCCGCCGAAGTGGAGAGAATTGTAAACGTCACCGTAAGGCCCCCTTGTCAGACGCGTCTCTGCATTGGGACTATATTGTTGAACGGGTACTGACACGGAAAATCCTCTCATCGAAAATCAAACCGTGTCAGGGGCGGGCTGTGCCTTTTGAACGAACGGACCGCTTTCTCCAGCCATCGCTGGTTCGTGTGCGGTATCCCAGAATGCACCACTCAGGACACAGTCCTTGACTCGAGTCTGAACGCCACTTACTGGCTAACATGGAGATTTAATTATTGGTTGTAAATCATATCCCAGTGTGGTGTAGATTACATGCCAGAGGAGACAAAAAAATGCATGATTTTCTTTGCACCTTTTGCTTCACAGTGTACTTTCTGTGATTGTGAATTTGACTGTGTTAATGGATAATTAAAGATGCTCAAAACAGACTTAGTCATGTGTGATTATATTTAACGAGGAACGGGAAATGCGTTTTTTTTACGATTTTACGAGCATGCTATAGTATGTCCATGTTGGCAGGCTTTGAGTAATTACCCCAGGGCTCTGGATTTGTGTGTTATTCATTCGCACCAAACATGATGCATTCAAACAACGCACAGCAAATGTAAACGTTTTATTAAAGGTGTAGTAAACTGACAATGTTTCATTCCAAATGCATGAAATTCCACCAGTGTTCTCGTTTTGATAATTATCGCAATAGTAATTACACTAACTTCTGAATAATCTGAATAAATAACACACGGTAAAGCAAAGGAAGTAACATTGAGGGGGGAAAAAGGCAACCTTACCTCTCGAGCCATTGTAAACATGAAAAAAAGATGCCGCAAACTCTGTCAAGCAAAAAAAAAAAAAAAAAGAAGACGACGAGAGGATCAAACAGCAAATTATAACCTTTGAAAAAAGGTCCTTGGGCATACTCTTCTTGGCACATCAATAACTAATAAAAAAAATGAAAGGCTTGTCCACTGGGGGGAGGATTCTTGACCCCTTGAGTTATCTGGCTCGGGCTGCCCCCCCCGTCCTGTCTCTACGACAGCATCTATGGAGAAAAAGAGGAAGCTCCTCGCTCCCCTCCCTCCGCTTCCAGGCCCCAGGAGGCCCACTACTCTGTTTGCCCGACAGGCCCCCGGGGTTCCGGCAAGTTCTCCTGCTGTCTGCAGATTAGAGCACTTTTTAGCAAACATTTGAAGAGAGATGGTTACCAGTTAGAGCCTATTATTAAAGAACGCTGGCCTATGGTACAGTACCGGCAAGGCTGGCTCTCCTTAGACTTGATAAGGCTCCATCTGTTTTAATGGAATTATTCCGGCCCGGGGTGGTTTTAGCATAGAATGTGCATCAGGCAGCAAAATGTCAGTTTCATATTCGCCAATTATAGGAGGATTGGGGGATTAATTTAACGAGTTTAGACACCAAGTCTTATCGTTGCCACTCTAATCTTCTTACCTCAGTCACAGCAGCTGACTTGGGTATTAGGGGGAGAGAAGGAGAGAGAAAGGAAAAAAGAAGGAGAGGAAGGAAGGAAGAAAATTGATCAATCCTTGCTCGGCATGGCATCATCTACCGATAATGCGTATAGGGGTGAGGAGCGCCCCCCCGCCTCATATTGCGCTCACAGTGTGATGTTTAAGAGCTGGGCTTGGGTTCCTTCCGAGAATTTTAACAAGGCTAGGATGACAAACAAAATGTATGCCCTCTCTCCCTGATGAATTTCAAGCTTCCCTTTCATTCCGCACACAGGGCTGTGAGGCAGTAAATCCTTTTATCAGTATTGTTTCCACTGCGCCGCGCGCGTCTCTCCTTTCTCATCCCAGATGTTTTTCCTCCTCTCTCTTCTTCACGTGTCCCGCGCGCGGTTTGATTTGATCAGCGTCGAGCCGCGGGAGATTCGGAGTGATGGGGTCAGTTCATATGTGGGACAGAGCTGTCACGAGCTCGCCGGGCCGGGCCCCAGACGTGCGCCGCCGGCCACCCGGCGCTCCCGTTACTTCTCCCCGGACACCCCCCCCCCCCCCCAATTCGCACTCCCTGTCCCCTCTCCCCAGACATCTATGTGAAAGTGCAGCGGTCAGCCCTCCGCACTGCAGCTCCTCCAGGGATCCCTCGTGGCCAGTTGCGTTTTTTTTTTTTTTTACGTTTATTGCGAAACGGCCAGAGTGCCGCGTGAAGGACATCTGAAGTCATGCCAACGAGTCTCTGAGGAAGTTTCATACGCGTTCAACGCTTCTCTCGCCTGCGCACGGGTATTGTCTTCGCTTGCTGTTGCGTGATGCGTTTATCAAAGGCTTTTCCTTTTAATAGAATGCATTAAATCAGTTGGTATCTTCTGGGGTTTGATGAGCCAGAAAAAAAAGCCAGTCGAGATACCACAAATGCTGACACGGCTGAACAAGCTAACTAGCCCATAAACATCTCTAAAATATGTTGTCTAGGTAGCTAGTCGATAAGCCATCTGACAAGCGAAGGTAGATAATGGACACTAGACTCTCCTCCAAACAGGTTATTTGCATATGAAGATTAAATTCATGAATGAGATTTGCCTGTACATTTATAAATTATTGATTAAACATTGTTCAGTAGAACATGCAGATAGCTAACTAGATCACCTTGAGGGTATTGCCTGATTTGTTGGAAGCCTGCTGACTCGCTCCAGTGACAGTGACAAGTTAAACAGAGATGATGAATTTTGTGCTAAAATTAAAATTAGAAGCTGAAGTAATCAGTCACCACTATGTTCTACTATGAGAATAAGCTCTGTTGAACTTAAGTCACCAATAAATTAATAGGTTTATTGTGCAAAGGAAATCCAGGGCCAATGCCATTCTATATTGCAATGAGCAGTTCCACATTTTCTGTTGTATAGCAATAAGAGTATTAGCAATTGATATTGTCAATATGGTATTAAAAAGAACGCTGGTTAATTAAGTGTGACTATTTTCATATTTTAGCCTTAGCACAGTGAGCAAAAGCTGGACTACAGATATCTAGCCTACATGGGTTAGGTAGAGAGACATTTCGACATAAACGGACAAGGTTAAACAAAACATAGCTCAGGTTTAACCCGAATATAGCCTGGCTACATCCTAGTCAGCCAGAAAACTTTCTCTTTTCAACCAAATGTAGCCATGTTTTCACCTGAACGCCTAGATGGCGTTTCAACAATTTTTCACCATGAAAATGTTCACTGGGAGTGGTCAACGCTGGCAGTGCAACCAGTCATGTAATATCACTGCACTGAGGGAAAACACTGCACAAATACCTTGAAAATAGTGTATTAAAAGCATTGCCTTCAAGTCTCAGTGAGCTGTTGAATGTTTTAAAAAAAAAAAAAAAAAAAAACCCGACATCATCATGGATTACTGCTTTCTGGTCATTGTCCAGTCAGGGCATCATCTGTGCTTGCATAATGCATCACACATTTCACACTTGCATGAAATCCTTGTGCTAGCGACACCTGCTAACAGCAGTCGAGATTAGTCACATAGTGGGTCTCACTGGAAATGATCCACCCTCTGACAGCTGCTAACTTTGACTGAATGGGAAGGGCGGACCTGCGATGACCTTGAGGAGATAGAAGTGCCTTCATTTAACTGGCCTCGCCGCGCTCTGGCCGGCTTCCACGGCTACGCTAGCTTGTATTTAAAGAATATGCCTCTCCGAGTCGGTTCGGTCTAGGCAATGCCAGAGGAATGATGCAAAACAGATACCAAATTGCATGTTTTGCTGATAAAAATCAAAAGTTGTTCTTCAGTGGGGGAAAAAATGGACTAGTAGTTTATTATTTGTCTGAAGAAACTTGTTTTGAAAAATACAAGATGACAAGTAATAGTCTCTAATCAGAATTTATTCAGAAAATATGTTTATCCTGGGTTTTATTCTTGAAATGCTACATAAGTGTATTTAATCACAGTCGCCCCTTGACTTCAGCACAGAACCTACTTTTGATTTCCACCCCCTCCACCACCCCCAGAGCAAGCATGCTCTTAAGTTGTCAGCCCAATGCCAAGAACTACACTTTAAATGCAGCGGCTCGGCTATTCCACGTGACGCTGCAATCAGTGTCATCATTGCTCCACTTGACAGAAATGCTTTTACCTTCCAGCCAATTTGACTGACTTCCTGGTGAATATAGGGAAAAAAATGATAGAACGAGGTGCATACGTCCGCGCGAGAACTATCACGGGTTACCCAGGACATAAATAGCTTTTCATAAATTCATATTGAATGTTTGACAGGTAATCTAACCTTTGTGAAAATGCTAAAGAAACCATTTATATAATTGTACCCTCGTCGTTCTGTTCTATTGTCGGTGGTTAACGTATTTATATATGTATGTAATGAAGGTAGGAGGTGAGCCACAAATGTCTCTGGAGCAACAAAATTGGGAAGTGAAAGCAGTAATGTTTGGAACATGGGAATTACATGCTACACTTATCCTGGGAATTAAACATGCAAAATGTATGTCCATTTTCACAGAGTCTGGCACAGGTACTGCATGGTGCATACAAGCTTTAACATTTAAAATCGAGCCCTGAATGTAAAAAAAAAAAAGTCAAAAGTGCAAAAAGCTGGTTATGCTCGCATAACCGCTTGCCTGCTTTTCAGAATCACCCCCCCACGTTGAGGCCTTCCGGAAATCTCACAGGTTTCTTATAAATCACATGGCTTACCAACATTTCAGCTTTTCTGCGAAAGCTCCAGTGTACACAGCCGCAAACTAGCTGTAGCTTCCACTGCTATGGAGACCCCTCTTTATTCAGGTCATATTCTCTTGCATTTTTAAACCAGCTCCTACAGGCTTCAGAGATTCTGTGGTGTAGACTACCATGTCTGTCAGTATAGCACGTATTCCAAAATTATGCTCCTGGCTTCTTTGCTTTTGGAACATTTTAATAGTCTCCAACCAAGTTGTAAAAATATCTGATAGTCATGAAGCCAGATGCCACTAAAGTAATATTCCAAAATTCCATTAATTTCTGTTTTTGTTTGCTGAGCCAGATCTAGGCATATATATTCTCTCCCCTGCAGAGATTGATTAATGTGTTCCCAAGATATACTGGTGTCATTCATGTTATTTGTTAGATAGTATATGAAAACATGGCCATGAATTACGACACTAAACCTCCAAAGTGATTAATGATTTAAATTGATTGATTTTAAATGACTCACGGATTGTGTCCGTTTTACATGTATGTGTTAGCGTATGCATTGGCGTCTCTATAATTCCTTTGAGATAATTCAGGAAACTATTGGAAACATATCTGCAGTCTATAGGCCCATCTATAAAGGCACTGTATACGTTTCTGAACGCCAGATAAAATCTATAATAACGGTGACCGAGTGTCTCAGGTACATTCTCCTGCTAAAGCGATGCTATTCTGCGAGGAATAGCTGTTCACAGAGCACTCGGCTTACTCATGCTGACACAGACTAGAACAGCACAGACTGTACAACCGCTGAGGATAGAGGCACCGTTTGCCTCTCGAGTCACTGCTGTGCCAGTTCCTGGTAGAAGGGTATGTTCTAGACAGCAAAGACAGTACAGTGTGAGTGGGTATTAATTTATTTAATTTTGTAGCCGTTTAAAAGAATTTTTCCTATCCTCATGAACTTGAATAACTCTTCCCCTAAGTGAAATTTATTCAAATGGTACAAAATGTTCATATACGCTTACATAAATTACAGACAAAGTATACAGAGAGAGAGAGAGGCTCAGAATCAGTGTGTTGGGGGCCGACATTATAAAGCAAGGTACAGGAAGTGGAAATCTTTGTTGTTGTAGGTCCAGCTTCTCTGCAGCCTTGACCTCCAGGTTTCTTTTTATCATACCCAGAGGGCTGATTCAGAGGGTTTCTCACAGCATTTCTGTGATTATGCATGTCTGTAAGAACACTGTGTTTCACATTTAGTAGAGAGTGTCAGCTCCTTGCAGAGAACCTTGAGTGTGGAATTTACACGGTTTCTCTACACAATGAGAATGGACCAAGTAGACAACAGGCTTGACGGTTTCTGACTCAGAACATAAGTAAAATACGTTTCATGTGTTCTTCATGTACATACACAAACATGTTTACATCATTTCTAAAACCAGGAGCACTGAGGTGAATTTGGAATGGTCTGCTGTGTTCATACTGTTTGTACCACTAACAGTAAATATGGCTTCTGTGGCTGCAAATAACTCAAGCACCCCTGCCTCATGTACCCTTTAAAGTGAGGCACAATAACTCATCTGGGCCCCTCTGCCCTCTGTGCATCTACATAATAGGGCAGCACAGTTCATCTTTTGTGAACTGCAGTTTCACTGCTACATATAATTTCACTCACTGTGCGGTGGTTGCGGGGGCGTATGGTATCGGCGATAAATTCTGCACGACCAAAGTAAATGAACCACTATCACACATTTCCAAAGCAGCAGGCGCAACAATGATGCCATTTATGCACAATGCCCAGTGCTTTGGGGAGCCTTTGGGTCAATAAACAGCGAGGAGTCCCAACTGAAACACAGAAATTAATTTTGGAAACACAGACATGGCCAAATAGCAATATGGTAGCCGATTGCATGGCCAGTGTTGGCTGGAGGGGAGACATAGATTTCAATTTTATGAGCGACCTCTCTGTTGTACTCTCTCTCTTTCTCTCTCTCACTCACACACAGACGCACAGGCACTTTTTAGAAAGAAAAATAAGAAAAAGAATAAATTTGATATTTTTCTGTTGCAGGCATCATTCATAATGACCAATGTGGGATTGGTTGAAGTCACAGATGTATCCTATAGAATGATGCACGGTAAAGATATACAGATATTTTTTCACCACATTTTAAGTATGTAGTATTTCACTAAAATCATCCAAAATAATCAGGCAGATTAAAAATCACCCAAATGCTTTTTCCTACGGCAGAATCCACTGGTGATTCTTTCCTTTCCTTGCAAGTGCACTCGGAAATAAACCAGAAAGGTTTTCAGCTATAATGAGACAATATTATTTTAATGAATTTAGTATTGGTCAATATTCAATTTCATGAGGAATAATACGTATATGCAATTTTAGGGACATTTGATTACCTTTTTTCAATAATTAGTTATTGCAATTATTCTGCATTTTAGAAATTTATAATATCATAATGATGTGCAGGGGGGGGGGGGGGAAATGTAACACTAGCTTTAATTACTTTACTTTCTTAACATTGAACAGAAACCATTATGTGGGTAGGATTGAAACTTCACCTATGGCATCGTAATAACATACTGCTTGATACTGAAAAACTGAATCCACCACCCATAATCAACAGTTTGTCAATGGTTGGGGCACTCTCCCTGTTCCAAATACAGAAACAGGACACAGATCTTTTGATGGCTACAGATAGAGACAATGTTGTCCCTGCACAACCACAGCAACCAGTGAAGAAAAGGTATAGCCCATATAGTAAGCAGTTACTCTGGTTTGAACTTTCACATTGTAGTACTATTTAACAACTCACATTGTCAGGTACTACTTTAACCAGTCATATGCTTTAACTGTAGAATGTTCATGGCGATGGTTGCTGAATCAAATGGAATGTAATTGCTATTGAGCTAGCACCAGAAGACTGAGTAAAGCATGTGATAAAATTCCCCTGCCTACAGAACTACTTATCTTTTGTTCTACTTTCTAAGCTTAGAAAAATAACAGTGATATCGCCTTCAAGACCATGCCTTCCTTCTCTATGTGAAAGATATTTGGTAATGTATGTTTAATGATTCTTTAAAGCAGTTTCTAACAGGGATTAGTTGCCACTGAAGCCAACAGGATGATTCTGAATTTAAATTAGATGAGAAATTAGACTGCGCACATGCAAATAGCACTCAGAAGCCGTTACTCTCAAAATCATATTAGCACCTTAAGTTCCATTATGGATTTGTTAGCATAATGGAGCTACCTCTTTTCATCAAAAAAGAAAAACACATGCCAAATCATGCCGCACAATGAAACAAGATAACAAAAAAAAAACAATATTATGGCAGGATGATGCGGACAGGACCCCGAGTTATTGTGGCTGTGAGCTCAGGTTCAATCCGAGAGGTGCTGATTTTGCGGGATGCGCGGTGGGCTGGGTCCATGGACAGTAACGCAGGCTGGCATTCAGGTGAAGGGACTGACCGTCGCCTACTTGCCTTTCCGCCACGCCTCACATCTTTGCCGGAGATTTTTTGCCACAGAAACACGAGTCCCTCTTGTCTGACTTCTTTACGATGAAAGGGTCATGGGCTCGCAACATTTTTTGCTATGCCACAGGGCGAAATTACATCAACTCTCCACCGATCACAAATTGCAGGCCCCACTGCTGATGGTGCGTTAGCCCATCCCCTCCGGGCAGGAAAGTGCCAGTGGACGGAACAAAATAGCCTTTGTCAGTACCAGTGTTTGTGAGCTGAAATTAATGTGCGCTGACAATTTCTGGGAGAAAGGTGCACTTACTCATACGACCATATAAAAATTCTCAGCAATCAACCGATCTTTCAGGAACCGTTTTTTGCCCTTGTCTCGAGTGGAGAAAGGCCCGAGAAAAACAAGGTGCTCTTTTCTTGCAGATCTGCTTAACCCCAGCTCATCAAGCTCCAGTGAATGCGTAGAGGTGCTTCCTTATCCATTAACATGTCGTTTCACTTTCAATTGTGTGGGAAAATCACAATTTTAAACAATGCAAAACAACTAATTTCCATAAACATCTTTACCATATCATGAATAATTAAATGAAACTTGATAAAGTGCACTATTAACATGGCTTTTTTATGTGAATACATCATCACACAGCAGATGACAATAGAGTATTTAGTGGCTGCTGCTGAACCCAGTGTCTAGTATACGGTCTACGCCAAAGAATTGCAAACAATACATTTTACACTATCCTTTCGTCATGTTTTCTCCATTCAAATTTAAGTCTACAATATTACTTCATGACTGTATATTACATGCACATTTCCGTTTTAACACTGATTACAGACTATTCTGGTTCCAGTGCTCCGATTTGTTAATTGGTAATTTGCTGTGGAAAGTGGACCTACTTGTTCTAAAGCATTTCTACTGTGCGAATGTGTTTTGTTTTATGTGTTTATTTTGTATACATATTCTTCTTTTTCTTTGTTTAATTTGAGCGTCTAACTTATATCCTTAGTTTACCAGAGAACAGGTGTTGGAAATTAGCCTTTGTCTAAACATGTAATGCAGTGCATCTGATGCTTTTTTTAACACTAACAATGCTCTTGCAATTTACAATGCTCCGAACAATTAAACAAACAAATTAAATATATATTTCATACAATGCATTGAGTTCGGTCTTGTCTTTTTTGTTGAATGAATCAGGTTCTGTTTTATTCTTCATAACTTTGATTGTGTTCACGTATTTATATTCAGTGTCTAGCATTACTGCATTATGCAATCAAAAGGGGGACACAGGTAATCAGAACACACCAGCCAGATTGATGGAGCAATCAAAAGGCACAAAGAACCTCATTACCATTTGACACACTGTTGCTAACAAGCAATCATGAATACATATGGGTTAATGAAGTTATGCATTTCAAAGTTTGGTTTAGAAGAGTGCTAGTTGTCACAAAGTTATCCAGAATTGTGTGTATGTATATATATATATATATATATATTAGGGTTCTCACTTTTTACAAAAAATGAGTTTGAACAAATATCTCAAAATAGAGAAATTAATAATAACGTTCGAGTTTGTTTGAATTTTTGTTTGAATTTTCAACCGTCAAAATGTACTGTATTATGGCCCAGTTTTAACTTCCCATTAAACTTGTAGATAAACATCCCAAGCATGCTTGGCTATAATAAAAAAAATTACAACAGTATTTTGAAGTTTTATTAACCCCTTCGCACAGATACCAAATTTGGTCAATTCTCACCTATTCCGGGGGTTTTTTCTAAAGTGTGAGCATCACAGAAACTTGGTATGTGGCTTAAATGAAACAAGGTTAGGTTTAGGTAAAAAAAAGTGCCACAAATGAAAAGAAAAAAGAAAAAAACAAAACAGATAAAAGAAAAGATTTTCTTTAGTTTGCAATGAAATACTGAGAGCTACATATCTAAAACAGGCAACACTATTCATTTCCTGGATCATAGACTCCATTCCACAAGTGTGTAAAATCTGAGGGTGATATGCAAAACTAGTAAAGATCTACTGTATGATGCACAATATATGAAAAATATATTTTTACAGAGTGCGGTAGCTAGCACAATGCCAACTGAAATAGAAATGTTTGCTGCAATGAGTGTGACCGGGTAGTTTCATGCTGAAGCAGTCCCGGGTTGGCAGCGCGTTAAGCTCCGGCCATTTCAGGCTCAAAACAGAAGCCTTCCACCTGCGATAAAATCTAGTAATATATTAAAAACATTGCAATTTTCGAAATGCCAAAAAGCTGATGTATGGCTTAGCTACTGCATGGCAAAACAGATTTAAAAACCCGCATTTGCACCTTCTTTAATGCCAAGAAGCCGTGGCTAACAACAGCTAACGACACATTACTTTACACTTATTACCCTTTAAATATGATGATTTTAACCTCATAACCATTGTTCCATGTCAAATGTGCTGTACAGAGCTAAAACAACAAAAAAATATGTCACTGTCCAAATCACCCCTTGGTCTGGGGCTGTTTTGAAAAATATTAACGCTACAGCATACAATGGCATTCTAGATGATTCCGGGCTTCCAAATTTGTGGGAACAGTTTGGGGAAGGCCCTTTCTTGCTTCAGCATTTCAATGACCCCGTGCACATACAGCAATGGTTTTGTTCGAAACTGGTGTGGAAAATATTTGACTGGCCTGCACAGAGCCCTGACCTCATCCCAATCGAACACCTTTGGATCAATTGTAAAGCCGACTGTGAGCCAGGCCTAATCACCCAACATCAATGCCCGAACTCACTAAAGCTCTTGTGGCTAAATGGAAGCGAATCCATGCAGAAATGTTCCAACATCTAGTGGAAAGCCTTCCCAGAAGAGTGGAGGCTGTTATAGCAGGAAAGACAGGGACCAACTCCATATTAATGCCCATGATTTTGGAATGAGATGTTGGATGAGCAGGCATCCAAATGCTATTAGTCATGCAGTGTATATTCCACTATGTGTTTGTCATTCGGCGTCAAAGGGTTAATGAAGTGTCCATGCCCGGGGTTCAGATTTACGTTAGTAAATCTGTTAGTCTCCTCTGAAGTAGTCATAATCTTCTCTCTTCCTGATTTCTTTCAGCAGTTAAATGTTTTGTTTTTTCTTCCTTGTAGCATTGTCAAGCAGCTTTACAATGAAGTCATTTTACTGGATTTCTCAATATGACAATTTCATGAACTTCTTCACACAATATTTCATTTGATGTGAGGGAGCTATACGTACAGAGGTACAGACGTGGACGGAATGCTAATAATATGGCAGATTTTTTATCATTGTGTAGACAGCTGCATGTTACATGAAGTGTCATGGCATTCATCTTTAATGATAATACTCTGACTTCTTCTTGCCCGTCACCTCATTTGCATCCCTGCATGTGGGGACTCTTACCAGCGATTGTAAATAATAAAGTGGTTGTATTTCGACAGCCCGGGGGCACCCAACGGGAAGGGGGGGGGGGGGGGGGGGGGTTGGCAAGGATGGGGTGCGAGAGGGGGAGTTGTGAGCGGGAACACATCAGACACAGGTGCACAATATCACAGATGGGGGGAAAAAAAAAGAAGAAAAGGAAAACACAAAACAAAACAAGGACAACCAAGCCACCCCCCCCTGGCATATGTGAAGCAAAGCGAAAAATAAATGTGTAAAAAAATAAAACACAAAGTGCATTAGTGAGCTGGCAGGGTCAGAGGCTGGGCGCACGCTATGGCCTGCCGAGCGCTATGTACAGGATGGACGTGATAATTGTGATCCAGCTTGTCTTTAATGAGATGCGCTGCCCAGCGGTGAGTGACCGAAGCACTCCTTCTCCTTTGTTATGCTAATTAGGCACCATTAAAGCCTGGCTGTGTGTCTGCTCTGTCTAATCTTGGCCTGCCCCCCCCCCCCCCTCGTAGTGCAGCCATAGATGGAGAAGGGGCGTGGCAAACACTGTACCGGGGTGCCTGGGGATTCCAGTCTTACTCCATTCCTTTCCCGTGAACCCTAAACTCCCTTTTTGGGAGTACCTGAGCCAAACACAAAACCGCTGGAGCCTTTCGCACACAAACATATCCTGGAAAGTGATGCAGGGCAGGTTTTTTATAATTGGTGGGTGGTGGGTTGCTTAAGCGAGACTCACAATGTTCTGCCAAAGTCAACTTGACCCAGTGTGTCGTGGACCCAGTCAGCCAGGGGAAAGGGAGAGGGGCTGGCTTTAGCTCATTGAAGAAATCTCTAGAAAAGACTGGCTTGTGCAATGAGAGCTGGCTGCTGTTGATTCTTTTTTCTTCACAAGGGTGATCCACATGCCCCACATCAATTTTTCTGTCATTGAAATTAGCTGCCTGTTTTCATTTCCACCTGGGATGTTCATTAAAAAAAAAAAAGAAAAAAAAAGAATATACCTATACTGTATATATAAAAATTAAACACCACAAAAAAACTAAAACATGAATTTGCATTGGAAACATATCTAAATCTATTTGTATCTAAATCTGGAGACACAAGAGTCAAGACCAAAGCATTTTTTTTTTACATCCAAGGCCAGAATCAAATCCAAACTTAAAGGTTGTATCAGCGATTTGGGTCGAAACATAAATGATCACATTCATCTGATTTTTCCTCACGATCCGCTAGCTGCCCGCCCCATAAGCAGGCCGTCAAAAAACCGCGTCTCTGTAGGCAGCCTATGCTCCGAGATCGTACACAAAAACAAATGGTACTACCAACCACTCAAAACCAAAATAAACAGTATTCCAACCAATCACCGACAAGGGGTGGGTGATACTAATACACCAATACTCTTATCTCGCTGAAATCTTGACGGATTTACAAACGGTTTGGTTTCTTACAAACGTTATTAACGTGGTTATAATTCTGGATGCTTGAACACTATTTTTTAAAACATAACATAATTGGCTCGGAGCTGGAGCTGGCTCTGTTTGTTTGGGATTTCGCTTCAGAAGTGACGTCACCCAAAATCGCTGATACAACCTTTAAAGCCCTTAAATTTGAAAGGACATTTTTATTTCTAAACACAGTTGGGTGAGTTTAGCACTCACTAAAACAAATTTACCAAGCTGAGTTTGTGAAGAAAACTCTTTAAAACAAATTTACCAAGCTGAGTTTGTGAAGAAAGAAGTAAATGCAAGCATTAAAGAGTTAAGTAAAAGTATTTTCAGAGTAATTTTGGTGTCACTTTCCATATTTGCCATTGGCAAGCCTTTATTTCTATTAATTTGTCATTTTAACAAAGAGCAAATGTTGTTTAGCTGTGTTCTTTTTTTTTTTTACATAAAATTTGTTTAAAGAAGTCTGAGGTCTGTAATTTGTCATACTCTTTAATGATGAATATATTTGTGAACTACTTGAAACAGTTTAATACTGTCGGTACTAATATTTGTTTTCCCTTTTGTTGGAAATAGATCCCTCTGGTTAAAAAATTACATGACTTGCCTTGTGTATCATCATTTTCATGATGTATCTGTTAATTGTAAGGTGTTGCTGTAGTCAAATTCAAATGATCTGAGGTTTGGTGATAATAGTCAGACAGCCTGCTCAAACTTTAGATGATGTGTTCAACGAAACTCACTTTCCTTAAACAAACAAACACTCTGTTACATTGTAATCAACCCTGTTAGAAAGGAGCTTGAAAACTGTTGAAGAACTTCCTGGAGATTCCGTGACAGCGGGTTTTATATGTGCAACACTGATCTGGCAGGGCCGACGCAAATGCTTATCTCTGGGGAAACATACCTCTAGATTCAACCAAATACAATTAGTATGCAATTCAATCAAACCAGCTCTTGATTGAAGTTTTTTCAGATTCAATCAAACAAACTTTAAGGGTGATTAAGACGGAAAACCCCAAGAGAAGCAGGTGTGCCCTGGAAATTGTAGTGCCCGGTTTGCAGACAGGAGGTTTTAAAAAAAAGAAAAAAAAGGCGAGATTTACCTTTGAACAGTATCTGTTTGGCTGTGTCACGGTTATTAGCAGCCTTTGCTGTTTCACCATTTGGTTTTCTTTTTGGCGTCGTCGGGACGCTCTATCGGATTTTTTCCGCCTCCGTCCCGGTGTTTGTATCTCGCAATTATTCTTTGCACCCGTTTCGGGTTTCCTGCCGGTTATAAATAGCACAGGACTTCCGCATTCCTGACACTTCCATATTGCCTTTGCTATGTTGACAACGAAGTCGGTAAGGTATAGGAAATTCGGTGGCTGCATGTCTGGTTCGTACAAATAGGAAATGCAGCAAGTCTGGTTAAAGAAATTAGGATTAGATTGGTTTTCTCTTTTCTTTCCAATCATTTTCATTATCCTTATTCTTTTTACCTGTTACCCTTTGTTTTCAAGCTGTTTTGCCTATAGAGCTTTGGATAACAGGTTTTATTTTCTGTTCCTTTCTTTCACTCGTTTTTTTCGAGTTTTTGCTTTGTTTCTCTAACCTCCTGTTACGCCTAGTGATTTAGTGCGTGAGGTTCTTTTGTTATTTATTCTCGCTGGTTTTCGAGATACGCCTCCGTTTTGGAGGTTGCTTTGATTTGCCTTGTGCTAGAGAAGTTTTGCTCCCGTTCTTTTGCTTATCTCCTCCCTGGTGCGGTTCTTCCACTTTTGTGGCGTAACTTTCTAGATACATTTTTAGAATCCTTATCGGTCGCGTCTGGTTCTCCGAACCTTACTCTAACCCTCACAAATTTTTTACATTAAATTAATAAAATACAATATGAAAGAACATGCAAGCTGCCACACCAGTGTACCATGCTGAGTACAAATTACTTAATTCTAGCTCAATAATTCTTTCTGGCTCAAGAATTGTCATGCCTTGTGGTGCTACATAATAAACTTTTCGTTACGTTGCTTTCCCTGAATACGAATTTCTAACCTCAGTTTTTGCAAGCCGTACGTCAAAGACCTTGGACAGGCATTTACTAGAATGTTCATATATAATGTATCATTCATTTCAATATAAATTTGCAATGATATGACACCCTCATGACTCTTTTTTTTCTGCCAAGTGTGTAGATTCTTCTACATAATGATTAAAGATTATAGCTACTGTAATATGGAAAGAAATGTATGTATCCAAATTATTTATAGCATACTATGCTTTGGTTTCTGTTAACAGCTATATAATATTGTACATCTGCAGTTCAACCTCACATGTGTGGAATGCCACACCTGCCATTAACAAAATAACTTCCTGGAAGTAGCCTAAATTAAACCTATTCAAATCTGCATTAGTTGTAGAAATTAAATCCAAATAAAATCTTTGTGTTTTTAAGCTGTCTTGGTGGGTAGTGTACTGAAAAACTATACTAGTACTAGTCATGTTACTTTAATGAACATGTATTCAATTCACACTGTTTATATGATCAAATGAACCACCATGAACATAGCTAACTTAGAATGTTCCACTGCTTGTCATGGTGGAACAAGGGTGAAACTGTATTTACACTGATTTAATGGGAAAGATGGGTAAACTCTGAGATCATCAGAATTTTATTATTTTTTCCATCAGAACTTTGGTGAAAGTCTCTTTTATGCATGCCCTATAAAAGTGGGAAGTATGCAATGTTTCCCTGAGTCAACTAACAGGGCGGATTGGACAGGCATATGAACTTTAATCAAGGATGAGAAAATCTCAGATGGCAATAATTGTACTTATGCTGATGTTTTCAGTTCAGCGTGCAGCAGTGCCCTTGCAACCGTGCTCCCGCAAATTAATCCAGACTTTACCCTGTCGGTCTGCCTAGTATCAACTTCTGAAGCTCACCCCTGTTTGAGTCTTATCTGTGCTGTGTGTCTGTCTGAAATTATTCCAATAGAAATGAATGACTGTCCCTGTATAACACCATCGCTTAGATTAGATTATTATATTGTCCTCGAATGAGCATTGCTCCAAAGCCTGCACGCGGCAGTAAGGCAGTAAAACTAAAGCCGGCGCAGGTCATAACTGCAGTGTCAAGTTGAAAGTCTGTTTCAACCCAACATTAGGCTACAACAACATTAGCAAGCAAGTACTTACATCTGAAAATCATCCTCAATCAAATTGTTAATTACATTTGAATTAAACTCCAACAGAAGTGGGTTTTCTACTAGAACAAGCAGCAGCATTTACAACTTGAAGACATTTTGCTCCCATACAGGCTTTAAGTCATACAGTCTGCCCATTAAGTACAGAAATGTCCATAGCTGGGAGTCTCATTATTTCCAACTAAGTGTGGATGTTTTTGTTTTATTTTTAAACATAGCTTGGAACCTCCTCTGAACTGTGCTCAACTGCTTTTACCTTGCTTTTGTTTTCCTTTGATAGAACATCAGCAGGATCTCTTTTTACGACTGCATGCCATATCCGACTGGTCTTGTTCTATCTTTTCCACTCTCTCTCTCTAAATCATTGTTCCGCAACACAGACTATTGCGTGTGTATATGCTTGTGCTCACGTCTGCATACATTAGTGCATTTAACATGTTTGAATGTAACTTATCTTCAGCACGAGCTGGTAAACAGGCGACAAAAATGCATCTTGGTTTATAATTGGTGCTGACCTTCTGCCTTTAAGGTCTCGAGCACTATCCACCACAGTGTCTCAATTTTGTCTGAAGGGCGGAGTCTCAGTTTATCTGAAAGAAGGTTAATGTTATATTATTAGCCCGGAGACGCATCAGAATCTCCCTTTAGTTGTGCATTGGAATGATGAGGCCTGGGGTTCACTGCTTGTCATATAATTAATGACTCCTAAGGCTAGTTAGACTGAGCAGCTGAAAAACATAGAAATGGCATCTCAAATTCATGAAATGTATGGGAATTATGGTAGACGTGACAGTGAGAGACCCATTTATCTTTCAAATGTATTAATAATTCAATGCTCAGACATATACTGCCATTTGATAGATGTCATGGGAAGCTCTAGCTGGTGGTATACAAAAACATAACGTTATGTACATCTTGGTGGATTACTTTCTCTGAAAATGTATGTATTTTTATGTATTTTATTTATTCTTTATTTAGTCAGGTAGTCTATTTCAGACCTATGCCTCTTTTACAAGAATCCTGATCAGAGAAGATCAAAGAACAAGAGTGCATCGAATGAACATTTTTATTATTCTTTTCTCATCCGATTATTTATCAGACACTCTTATCCAAAGATTATTACAAATGTACTGAAGGCCTTAAAAGGTCTGTGCTCAGGGGGCATAACCACAGCTTCTGACCTGGGATTAAAACCTGAAACCATGTGGCTACAAGCCTTATTCCTTCATCACTTCTCGAAACCACCTCTAGTGTTTTCTTGAAGTTTAATGGCAGATGAAATCATTAAAAAGGCATATGAATAGATATCCTGAAATCTCTAAATTTAGAGAACATGTCATGTCAGGTCAGTGTCATTAGAACAATATAAGACAGGTGAGTACACAATCTGCTAGATACTCTTAAGTTGTCTCCTGTTAAGATAAAGATTCCAACCTGTAGCCTATTTGCTGATAAAGGAGGAGCTTTTGAGGTCTTTTTCATGGCCTGTGCCAGTAATCATTTTGCAGTGTTAAAACATGCTCAAGAACAGACACAATTGCCTGCAGAATTTGACCACCACAACAGCAGAATGCGATGTTATTCCAAAGAGATAATATATCCTTATTCCAACAGAAAATTGAACAAATGGACAATTCAAAGGAAAGAGTCAATGTACATGGGCTCAACATTGCAGCTTCTTCCACTCAGAGGTGGAAATCCAGGTGACATAAAGTAAAAGCCAGCTGATTTCACTAATTAGTTCTACCTCCTGGCTGAAGAAGTATGTTAATTAGCAAATCTAGGTGATTGGAGCAAAATACTGGGGTGGACTTTTGCTTTATGTCCCCTGGATTTCCACCTCTGCTTCCACTACAGCGCAAACTAATACAAACAGCAGAGTGTGAACTGCACTGCGTGACTCTTAAAACCTTTTAAAATTTCGAGCCCCCGAGCTCAATTTCAATATGACATGCTGGAATGGTAAAAACTGAACTCTGGTAACAAGGCTGTCACAGATCCTCAGCATGCACAAATACTAGTCACCTGCAGAGGGAGCTACTTTAAAAAAAAAAAAAGAGAGTTAAAGGGCATATCTTTTCATTTAGTCTCTATCTTCACGTAGGAAGGCGAAATATACATGATGTTTAACACCTCTAGAGAAACAGGTTGTTGTTAAGCTTTTAAGTGTGATTAGAGGTGTAGTTTTCCTCTAGCCTGAAGGCTGTCATTGGCATGCTTGCAGCTGACTTGGTTGCCACACACTGTCTGCAGTAAACAGGATGCCCATGATGTAATTAGTGTTTACGATGCATATACTGTAGAGCAGTCCTCTATGTCACACATAAAGGGCCAGTGGGCTGTTTTCACAGAGGTTGTGGCAGCCGGGATTTGGGGGTCCAAACTGCTAGGGGATGATGCAGAGGCTCAGAACCACATGACTCCTCTTTGCTTACACCACTTCCTTTTTTTTATCTTTCTGAACGCAGGATGGGGTTAAAAAAAAGCATCCCATTTCACCAAGGCGAGCGCCTTGGCAATGCACATTAAGTTGGTAGCCATTTCAATAGGCCAGATGCTACCTTCCCCCGAAAGCAATTTGGATTTATAGAGCTTTTTTTTTTCCTCTCTCTCTTCATCTGAGGATGAGTTCTTCGCTTTCAATTAGGAGTGCTGCACTGAAGCCCTTGTTAAAAATGTACACAGGCATTGAGGGCCTCTGTTGCAAGCTAGGAATGGTGGTTCAGGCTCCTTCTGTGCTCTTTGTCAGGCCCCCATCATTCCCCATCAAGGATTTCAGAGCAATTTGAAAGAACTTGACACAGAAGGGACATACAATATTTGAACTCCATTACAGCCAGAGACCTCAGGCACCAGCACGGAGACAAATAAGCGGATTGACCAAAAAAAAAAAATGTCGGATTACCAACTTCACCACATTTATATGTATATTAAGGACACAGTAGCAGATGGTTTCGATGTTAAATGCTTTCTCAGGTGTGCCTGGGTAAAATGGACTTTAATTTTGGACGGCTTGTCTGTGTGCAACATAGAAAAATATCCGTCACAACTTGAAAAAGACTAATGATGAGAAAAAACAGTGATTAATATTTTTCTGACCAAAAATTAAGTGAGAATATATGACAATTTTAGAGACCGAAATATTTTATCTTATTTAATTAATTCGGCCACCACATGTCCATTGCGTCCCATTGACTTTTGCCTTTCTCTAAGGATTTGAGTGAGCTCTATAGCATTTTGGTTAACAGTTTCTCCTCAACATTACATGCTGAAAATTGGGCATGAAGGCGAATGGCTGTTTCCAAACTGCATGAGCAAAACTTATAACCACACCAAGATGTCATGTTTTCTTGTTGAATATAGCCATGATTGCTATTTTTCTGTTTTCTGATGTAGGTAGCGTGCCAGCTAATTTAGTGGCCAATTTAGTATACAGCTTTAGAACTTTAGAACAGCTTGAGCCAGCATGTCAGGTAACGATAATGTGCTACTAATGTTAGCTGACATCTAGGAAGGAAATAGCTATCGTTAGCTAATAACAGTAACGGTGTTTGTCACATCAGTAAACTAAATTGTGGCTGCATTGTGGTTGGTTTATAACAAAGCTAAATACCGGTACTGCTTTTCTGCAACAATTTAAGACTTTGTTGATACAGCAATGTTAGCTATTTTAGCTCTTTGGCATCTGCTCTGTTTCTTTGCTTTGAATAGCCAGCAACTCATAACTTGCTTTTATTTTGCTATGTCCAGTTGAGCAGTGACTAATTGGCTGTTAACTACATGTTACTTTGTGTAGTGCTGATGCGTTCTGCCTCATTGTTTGAACAGACTCTTTAATTTCAGGTTACATCGCTATTATATTGTTGAAGAGCTTTTCAATCTATGTTGCAACCTAACTTGTTAGCTACATAAGTCTCATAATCAGTTGCCAAATAACAGTGACATGTTTTTATAAACAATGTATCTTATAAGCAAAGTAAAGTGAATTGCTTTTAAACTGTTGACTGTTTGCATATTTACAAGGATTGGGGTCTGTCGTTTCATCCACTAGACGGCAGGTAATATTTAGGACACTTCACAGCTTTTCACTTTCAGGTGTATGATAAAATAAATAAATTATAAATCCCATTTCATAATCTATATATGTAGGCTAGGCAGTCTGATCTGATACCAATTTACACCCGGTCATTTCATGTATCTTGAGAATCTGAATTAGGCTTTATCCAGATAGAGATTTTCCACGTAAAAATGCAGGTATAAATGCAACCAAGACGCATTAGGAACAGATTCAAATCCGATCACCTAAGCACTTCAGGAGGCGGTCTGAGATGCATTCCAGACAGATGTTATAATGTGTAAATGCATCAGTCTCTCCAAGACACAACCAAAACTCCTCCCGATGTATAAAGTCATGTGATGTACCCAAGCCCCAAAGCGGAAACACATACACGTAGCTTCACAACAAACTGTATTACACAATCTCATCAGCCATCTTCTGTTGTAGCCTACATTGTCTGCCAAATCATCTTCCCTTCATTTTAAAGGGATTGCCAACTGTGATTAAAATGTGGTTCTCTTTATTTGACACTACTCCTCGTTATTAAAATAAGCATCCACCAAGATTTCAGCCTTTAAAAACGTCTACAGCTGAAAAAAAAGAAGATTGAAGTGTGTCGCTTTCTGCCGACTATGCCGTTCTCAGGCCTGGGTGGGCTTGAAAGCTAGTTAATATTCAGGCCACGCCCAAGAGCCTCTAGGCAAGTTATGCACAGACTGGGAAATGTAAACAACGTTTAGCAAAACAAACAATAGCTAAATAAAAATGAAAGTATGTGGTGCAACCGTACCATATGTTTGAGCCACTGAACTAAAGAAGATAATATAATAATATGAACGTTAATCTCAAAGACCCACGTCTTTCAAATAGTAAAGTTACCGTTACATCGTAGCATGCGCTATTGCGTATCAACTTAATGGGATTGCCCTGAGACACAACAATAAAATCCCTGTATAAATAAAAAAAGACAAACAACGAAAGATATGTTTTGTAATGTATCTAACTATAAAGGCAGAAATCCTGTCTGCGTGTCTGTATTTCGATTTGCTCGACAACCGGCCACTGTATGATGTTGAAATCCGCTAGGTGTATTGCTCAGGACCCACGGAAGTGCAGTGTCGAGTGTGAAGTTGATTGGATAAGCGGTTCTTGAGAAAGCTGCAAACAGTAATACTGGGGACCAAGAAATTGGCCCCTTCCGAACAGGCACTGCACTAGTATAACTAAAATGTCAACCGATTCTATTACATCACTACCCAGCATCGAGCGGGCAACATAAAATGCTAACTTTGACTTGATCTGGCAACATGCCTCTGGCTTCAGTCTTCCAAGTTCCAGTGAAATAAACATTAACAATTTTCCTTTTCTTTGTTTCAGTGTGGTAACGTTAACATTACTGAGACCACAACGTAGTTATTTCTTAAGCTGCATGTGTATTTGCTACATATAACAATTTTGTAAAACAGGTCTCACTTACTTTCTAGTTTCAGCGTGTCTATAGGGTGTTCCATAGTTGTTAGAATTAAGATAATCAGTAGCTTACCTTGAACAGCAAAACTGTTTGATTCCTGTAAAATTTATCATTTGCCTCTGGATGTTTCTTAGTTAGCTAACATTAGCTATATCTCCAGCTACATTAGGCCTAATGAGGGCATATTAAGCTCACTGACCTGATCGGAACAGTGAGCTCAAGTTCCGGGTGACAGTTATTGTTGAAGCCTGTAGTTGTAACTATCCATATTATGTGACGTTTATTTAGCCTACCTGTTAAAAAAGTGCTTTCCGCAGCCATATGTAGAGATGCAGGACACCATATAAGCCTAGTTTCCTTCCAACTGCTCTCTAGTAGCATGTAGCCACAGGGCTTGGTGTTTGGATTTCTGATTGGACATGGAAATTTGTGCAAAATGCAAATCGGGTTTTTTAAATTGCATTGTCTGTGCAGTTCACAATGCAACAGCTTTTGGGATTTTTATAGTTTTTTTATATCTTTGTTCTCTTCTTCCTGCAGACCTCCTCTATGGGAGTGAATCTGAATTATTCCCCCAAAGTTGGGCGTGGCATTCACAGAAACGCTTCAGTGATGTATGACCGTGGTTCTCTATTGGCTGAGAGGACTTGATTACGTGTACTGGTCACATTTTAATCCCGCCCGATCAAAACCTTGCCTGAAAAATTACAGGCAATGGTGAAAAAAAGGAAGGCATATCTCAATTTAGGCACATCACTTAGTATTGATATTTGGGTTATGTTCATTCCACCATGACAACAACTAACATTTGAAAAGCTGAATCATTGATTTGGCAATCCCTTTAATGAATGGAAATATGTCATACAAACTTGCTATTTTGGAAGCGGCTACCATCTTTGTTCTCTGAGCGGCAGAATAAAACAGGAAGTGGTTTGTCAGGGTTTCGTACAAAATAGCAGTCAGATTTCAATCCAGCAACCCGGAGAGGCATCTGACTACCAAGTGTAAATGCAATGTGGTGAAATCTTATTCGGATACAACTCAATACAAACGTGAAACGACCAGGCGTAAACGGGGCCTGACTGACCAGAGCTTACCTTAGACCTCCATGCTAACCAGTCACCAGATCACAAATGTTGCAGACGGCAGTATTAAAAAAAGGAATTCCAAAATGTGTTTTAAGTAAGAGTCAATGGCAAAAATGTGCTTTGACACAACACACTTATTTCAATGATGTCATGACAGTACTTCCCAATACAAACTGTTTTTCAAAATGGTACTGGACTGTGCATGGTATAGCTAGGGTAGTCTTGCGAGCAACATGACTGCACTGTCATACAATGCAAGGTACCAAATTGACATAACCTTAGCCGCTACACAAGGGCTTTACCATCAGTCAACATCTAACTGTTTTTTATAGGCCTAAACTCTCAAGACTACATAATTACTGTTTACGACTGGCAGGCATTACTCAGTACTTTTGTTCTATCCAGTCACAAAACAAGCTGAAATTAAGTCATCCCTGGAAATTCTGAATAAATCAGTCACAACTCTCCTGTTTTCTGTCTGGACTTATTGTTTGCTTGTTTTAATGTGCCCACCCCTATGGAAAAAGAATATGCTGCAGTATATTGTAAATATATCAAAATTATCTTCACAATATATTTAACATATACTGCAGTATATTACATTTCCATAAGGGCACATTGGGCTGGCCTCTCGTCACATTTCTGAACCAATCCTATCCTACCTCGCTTCAAAGAACACCTGGGAATTCAAAATAAATAAATCAATTTGGTCGCTTGCAGTAAGAACCATAAAAAAGGAATGTTTACAAGGAAGGAATAATTGCACCCTCTTTCAGGATGTCTCTGGCAAGGAATATGACTCCATTTTCCCATGGCTAGGCTGTCTTAAATATCCAGATATAGGCCTACCTTTCTTAATAATGGGTGCTGTTACCACAGTACACCCCCTAATGGAAATGTTTAACACATTTGCTCTCTAATGTGTCAGGGGGACCAGTAAATCAAGGCTGAACCAGCCTACCTCTCACTGGCAGTTACATTTGGGACAAATACTATATGGTACTGCACTGCAGCTTTTTCACACTCCTGTGATTGTTCCCAAGTTTGAGCTGTAATACCATACCACTTTTCCAGGAGCTGATAACAGGAGTCATTATGGGAGACCTGCCTAGTGGCCAGTGAAAACAGAGCTACATATTTGGGACCGGCAGCACAGTGGTGCAGTGGTTAGCACGGACGCCTCAGGGCAAGAAGGTACCGAGTTTTAATCCCGGCCAAGGGCCTTTCTGTGTGGTGTTTGCATGTTCTCCCTGTGTCCGCGTGAGTTTCCTCCGGGTACTCCCGTTTCCTCCCAGAGTCCAAAGACATGCAGGTTAGCCCATAAATTGCCCATAGGTATGAGTGTGCGAGTGAATGGTGTGTGTGCCCTGTGATGGATTGAGTCATCCTGTCCAGGGTGTATTGTTGCCTTTTGCCCAATGCATGCTGGGATAGGCTCCAGCTATCATGATCTCCTGGATGCTCCACAAAAAAAAGTTTTGTCACTATACAATTGGATGGAAGGCTGCTCCTCCCATCTCTCACATATGGCTATGATTCAGCTGCTTTGGGATTGCTAGTCATCTTTACTATTTTACAAATATTGATTGATCGTTCCTTAACTATGGCAAACATCACACTGAAACCATTGATTCAGCTGTAATGTCACGTGGCGCTGTAATGGCGACATGTAGTCTAGCTGTCTCTCGTGTTCGTGTTTGTTCATTTGAATGTATTTTGTTGAGTCGGGCTTTTGTCTTTTGTTTTTTTTCATGCGCTGTGTGTCTGTTGTGGGACGGGGTAAAAGGGTGCTCCGCGCCCTCTAGCCAATGACGCCACTCCTCTAATGCCAGTTTAACCGCCAGCAGCGCCCAATCCCCAAGGTCATAATTTCTCTCGGCCGGTGTTAAGGCACAAGAGAAGAACGCACACGGGTGAATTTTGCGATCTAGCGGAGAATGCTGAGACAAAATAGCCCCCACCCCCAACTCTGAGGCATCCACTTCTACCACAAAGGGGAGGGAGGGGTTGGGAGTAACCAAAATGGGTTCGGAACTAAACCTTTTCTTAAGCTCCGTAAAGGCCGTCGGATTCCAGAAAAAAACTGTAAGGGCTGTGATAGGAGCAGCTACCGCGCTAAAATTACGGATAAACCGTCGGTAAAAATTAGCAAAGCCAAGGAAACGTTGCACCTGCTTCACGGATCCATCTGGACCTTGCCCCCTCTGCCACAATGAACCCCAGAAACAAGACTGAGTTGATATGAAAAACACATTTCTCAGCCTTCATAAATAATCGGGCCTCCAAAAGGTTCTTTAACACCTGTTTGACGTGAATGATATGCACAGAGGAACTAGTGGAGAAAATCAAGATATCGTCTAAATACACAAACACAAATTTCTCTAACATCTCCCTGAGCACATCGTTGACAAGCACCTGAAAGACAGAGGGGGGCGCTAGTGAGCCCGAAAGGCATGACCAGGTACTCGTAATGTCCATTGTGAGTATTAAAAGCCGTTTTCCATTCATCACCCTCCTGGACGCGCACCAGGTTGTACGTGTTCCGAAAAACCGACGCCCCTTGGAGACGCTCAAAAGCCAAGCGGAAGCGTAGTATAGACTACCGGACATGTCCCCGGTAGTCTATACATGGCCTCAAACTCCCATCCTTCTTTTTAACAAAAAAAAATCCGGCCCCTGCCGGTGAGGTCGAAGGCCTGATGAAGCCATTATCCAGGGACTCCTTGATGTAGTCTCTCATAGCCGCATTCTCAGGAGCGGATAAGGAGTACAAAGAGCCCCTGGGAGGAACAGTATCCAGGTACAAATTGATAGCGCAGTCATAGGGCCTATGATGTTGCAAGATGGAAGTGCGTTGTCTGCTAAAAACCTCGGCGAGGTCAGCATACTCGGCCGGTAGATGAGCGGGCAAGGGAAATTCCAGCGTCCCTCCTAACCTAGTGCTCTCCAAACTCGAAGGAGAATGCAGTAACGGGTCCCAACTGATCTCCGAGTCAGAAAATTCCTCCAGAGAACCCTCGTCCAAAAGGGAGTTTCCGCCGGCCAGGGAATCCCAAGCCAAACTCTCCACCTCATCCTCAGAGGAGCGAACAGAACTGTCCTGATCAGACAACGACTCACTGTCCTCCAGGTCGCTGTCATAATGACGTTTAGAGGGAACTCTGCGCCCTCATTGCTGATAACCGGCAATGAGAGCTGCA
The DNA here is from genome assembly GCA_029718625.1 of Synaphobranchus kaupii. Lineage (NCBI taxonomy): Eukaryota > Metazoa > Chordata > Actinopteri > Anguilliformes > Synaphobranchidae > Synaphobranchus > Synaphobranchus kaupii. The sequence goes on along the minus strand of CM056396.1, from coordinate 12,625,504 downwards.
TTGAGGACCCCATCTAAGGATGGCGGTCTTGTCCCCACCCCAATCAATATAAGGGTTGTGCCGCACCAGCCACTAATGCCCCAGCATGAGGGGAAAAGCAAGGAGAGTTAACCAAAAAAAAAATTGGATACGCTCCAAATGATTATCGTGAGAAGCGTACATATTTGAAAACTGCGTAGCCTCTTTGATAGGCAGCAGTGTAGTATAATGGTTAAGGAACTGGCCTTGTAACCAAAAGGTTGCATGTTCAATTCCCAGGTAGGACACTGCCATTGTACCCTTGAGCAAGGTACTTAACCTGAATCGCTTCAGTATATATCCAGCTGTATAAATGGATAATATGTAAAAAATGCTAAAAAGTTGTGTAAGTCACTCTGGATAAGAGCATCTGCTAAATGCCTGTAATGTAATGGTCCCTGTCCCCAACGGACGGCCGTCCAGAGATGTAACTAAGTGAGGTCGAGTGAGACGGAACACGGGAATGTTTTTGGCGATCGTGAGTTGGAGAATACTCTCAGCCAACTCCCGGAACCAGCCCTCCTGAACACACATTTGGTTAGCTAATTGCTGCTGACCCTGGAAAGCCCTAATGGTTTCTTCCTAAGCAGCCATGATCTGATCCTTATCTAAGGGAGTCGCTGATCCTTCCATGTTGGCTTTTGCGTACTGTAAGGGGGGGTCGGGTAGGAGGATCAGACGCGACCAGAATAGGATACGAGAAATTACCCACGCAAGTGAATAATAATTGGAAAAGAAAAACATAAAGACGGGACAAAAACTCCCGAACAAACAAATGAAATTAAACGTCCTTTATGAAACAGAATTACTTTAATAATCTCGTAAAGTACCGAAAACAGAAATAGCTCTGGGCGAACTCGAGCAGATGCAAAAAAATAAAGGGAGAATAATCCCAGCATGAGCCAAAAATAAAACAACCCACAGAATTGGCGAACTCGCAGAATTAAGCAGCGCAAGAAAAATAAACCGGTACCAATACCTGGCTTGGTGAAACGTAGCAACAAAGACACACAAGCACCGGAAGGCGGAAACAGCATGCTTATATAGCACAAAGGAGATCAGGAACAGGTGCGCCAGGTAATGAGCGGAAGACAGGAAAACACAGAGTGGTTGGCGAAAAAGAAACCGGAACACCAGCTCACGGCTGCAGAGAAACATAAATACAGAGTAGCAAAACCGTGACATGGGGAAGCGGGCTGGATATTGTTCAGGGCACTCATGATGCTTGTTTTGATAATATTGACGAATTGTATATTCGGGATAATTTTGTTTGTGGTCGTCACCATGGAGATGCATTCACAACATATGCTCGAGAATGTCTGTAGGATCTGCAGCTACAAAATTTACCATCGTTCTTCACAGGAGTTGAAGATGTCGGGACTGATCTAGGACTGCAGGCAATCTTCAAAAGGCCATCAGGGAAGGGGAAGGAGAAGATATTGTGGTGGAGGAGTGAGGCGACGACTGGGAAGGCTGACACAGTTCCGTGCTCCATTTCGACAGTGTACAGAGACCGCAACACTGCGTGTATGGAGGAAAGTCGGAGGCGGAGTTTGTGTGTTGGACTGCTTAATAATGACACTGGACATCTTGTGACAGCGGGGCCTATTTTTAATCATGGCTATATTCCACTTTAATTAACTTAATTAGTTTGATTAATGCAATGATTATATTGAATGTCTTTGTTTGATATGTTTTTGTGTTGTGGGTCCACTGTTTATGTCTTTTTTGTTGTTGCTGGGGCTACAAGTGAAGTTCCCTAATAAAAGTTATTCTATTCTAACTTCTGAAAAAAATGGGGGAGTGGGGTGCACCTGGTGACTGGCTGGGGGGAAATTAACTCTGTCTTGTGCTTGGGGCCTAGCAGGCTATTTGATTAGATAATCAGCTGCCATTACGGCTCTGACAGTCCACCCATGCATCTTTAGAACTGCTACCATTTCCAAGCCATCCCATACTAAACAATAATAGCCAGGAGGGGCTGGACGCATGGGAAGCAGCGGGTATTCTGATTAAATTAGCAACCTGCTGTGGTAAAAAGGAAAAGCCTGAAAATAATTACCAGACTAATCTATTATGCCCTACATTGACTTTTTGATTGAAGCTATAGCTACAGTAAATGCATGCAAGGCCACAGTGTTTGTGGAATTCATGCATTACATAGCAGTGGAATTTGAAGACAGTCAGCACCTCAAGATATACGTATGAGTAAAAATTAAGAATACATTATTGATGGTTAGTAAACATTCATACATAATCATAGATGTATTACTGAGAAGCAGTACAATAATAATCAGATATGACCTGCAGTATAGTGTCAAAATAATACCTATCACTGCAGGTCTGTTTCTGCAATCCTACTTTGTCAGCGTACTCACCCAGTCAGTCATTCAATGGAGCTCACTCAAATTCTCCCTGGGCTAATTCTCCACAAGTTCAGCCCCCCCCTAGTTAAAACAGTCCCATTCAAATGTAAGTTATCTGAAACCTATATAGCACATGTGTATGCATTTTATTTTTACTGCCATATTTATATTGACAAATTCATAAAGAAAATATTAAATACACAAAAAGAAAATTGACAATAAAATAAATAACACTAACCTTTGCCTTGCAAAAAATTGCCTCCTCTGGAAACCTTGGACATCGACACTCGTACCTTCATCGTCTTTATGGCCATATTCCATCTACGTTGCGGAAATTATGGCATGCACATTTATGCCTCAATGACACCGTGGTTTGCCAGGCTTTGGATATCCATAGTCAGAGATACAGACATAAATAACATAAATGTTTTTATGCCTGGAAAAAGGTATAGTTTGTTCTTGATAGCCCAGTATGTAATAAACACTTTACTGCACATTCCTGCGCTTTAAATCCCCTATAAATCCATTACAGCACTGTTTAATCCAATTCAGTGTTTACTTTTGAGTTGAATCCATTTCACCAAAGAATGTTAGATCGCGAATAGGCTGGGTGAGTCAGTAATCTCACAGAGCAGCCAGGAATGTTTGAGACAGGCAGACTATCAGTGTCCTGGGAATACCCCGGCAAGCAACGGGCCAGGAATGCAAAGACAAGCCTTCTCGTCTGTGGGCACCAAGCTGCGCCGCATAATCTGTGGCCTTCAGTAAATATCACTGTGAGTCACGCCTGGAGGACTCTTTAAAATGCTTATTAGCAGGAAGCTCGTTCCCTTGGCAGTCTTCACTTTTCTAAAATGTTCTAGCCGCTCAAACCGTTTTAATATAGCTCCGAGTGTCACGAATCATACAGTCACATCTTAAAAACTGCAGTCCTGTCTGGAAAGTTAGCTTTCACTTGTTATCTAGGTGTCAATGATTTGCTGTGGTTCCAAGTTATGTTTTCAGGGTGCCAACAGTGTAAAGTTTTATTTTCTGGCACAAGAAATAAAATTTGAACGTGGGGGAAATTTGGGAGTGTAATGAATGGCAAAATTTGAACCTTCACATTTAAAAATGAGTTTTTATATGTTGAAGATTTTTTTATATGTTCCTGATTTTATCCTCACCAGTGAACGGTAAATTAAGCTGCCTGGCTGCTTCCTCGTGGGAAAGCACAATATTCTGTGGATCTTATATTTGAATGCATTCAAGATCTATGTGTCCATTCATTCCTGATAATTTCTCATAATTCGAGTCATCCTTTCAATGACATGTATGTAGAAACAATACAGCACATGGAGTATGAGCTTCTGATTTCACCGACCATAAAGCGTACCGTGAACCTGTCATGACATCAGTCATATTAGTGTTAGCAGAGTAGCTCCACCATAATTCTTTTTATAAGCCAACATTTCAAGGATTGGTACTTTCTATGTTGGGCGAACATTCTGTACATTTTAATTTCTCACTTGTACTGTAATTCAATTAACATATAAAGACAAAATAATTTAATGATGTAGTGACAAAATCATAAATGATTATTCTGGTATATTGAATTGTATGTAAACTTACATGTATGTTCAATTACATCATGCGTGTGTAAAACCACAGACCACAGCATGTTTTTTTGCACATTCCATCATCACTGATGAAATGGCCACCGTAAGGCAAAACAAAAGGTTGACTAAACCTTTGATGACATTAGTGAAATGATTCAGAGAAGGCGAAAGAGTGCACTGACAGACAGGTATGATGTGATGAACAAAGTAAATCACAGCCTTTTACCAGAGGAGGTCAGAGAGGGGGGGGGAGCACTTAAAAAAACAAAAAAAACATTGCGTCATCCGGAGACCTCTCTGTTTTGTGAGGCAAAGAACATGGCGGCGAGCAACCAGAGTCTTTTTAATGTCTCGCTGAAGCCGGGCTGTAAAACCTGATGGAGTGTGAAATTAAAATGTGTATCACATTTCCAAGCATCATTTGATGTCCTCTCCTCCAGTACAAATGGTCCAAGGTGCTCTCCTGACAAAGTGAGAGAAAAAAAAATCAGGATCTCAGATTAACACACAGAGGGGGGAAAAAAAAAAACAGATCAGTCCTACAGACATAATTTTCAAATGGTTTATTTTTTTCATAAAATACAACACATTGAAGTATAGATACGGAGATATGGGCAACTATTTGTAATTACATGCCGTTTACTGTCGTTTCCCATGCCCTGCCATATTGTGCTACTATATAAAATAACATAACTTACAATCAAATGTAACTTCCACAGAGTATTCCATATATATGTTTTTTTTTTATAGTTAAATATTGACAGCGTTGTAGAGATGACTGACACTTATGGAGCACTGTTCTATGTGAGTTTATTTTCTGGTGAATTGATAGGTAGCATAAAATTGCATGAACACCCTTTTGACCCAGCTCCTCTCCCACAATCACTTTTTGGGCTATAGGCTTCCTTGACCCTTAAATAATCTGTGGACGTAATAAACACTGATGTCATTTTAGCAGAGAGGAATTCAAGCCAGAAGAACAGTAGATGTGTGCCAGTGTGGTACCATGCTTCGGTTTGGCTAAGCTGGAATCTAGCTGTAATGACAACATAACCATGTGAATTGTATGACTGAGTAGAGGAAATATGGAAGCCAAATCCAAATCCTCATACTGTTAAAAAAAAAAAACACAATGTAAGTAAAACTATATATACACACTATAGTATCGCTTGTAAGAGTACCAGATGAGATCGTAACAACCCTGGCTCAAAGGGCCACAACACAAATGAAACACAAAGGAACAGTTACAAAATAATTTTATTAAAATATCACAATAGACAGACATCGAACAAGGGGAAAAGGGTGTTGGTTGAAGTATGGGCAAACAAGAAACACAAGATGAGGAATCCAAAGAGACTAGTAGACCTGAGCCACGACGGCCGGCGGTTTTGCACTGAGAAGCATTGGAGCCACCGTTACCAACCTTCCCGAATTGAGAACAATACCAAAGTCTCCACGAAACAAAACCCCGGTTAAATGTGGCTCCAACATCCTATGCCTCCGGATCTCCTCTCCAATGTCACAAGTCTCCATATTTACGCACACTTCCGGTATCACACGCGCACATCAGATCAGAGTACTCCACAAAACACAAAGAGGCTTACACAACGGACAGACTACAACTCAGCAAAGTAGCCATAAACTAACGAGCGGCTTACTACTGAAATGTTCCTTCTGGAAACACAAAGCGGCATTCAAAAGATGCTCACACAAAGCAAAGTTAAAACCGGCTTCCAAATAGAGTCACGCAGAAATACTACCAGCAAATGCGCACCCCTGCAGCACGGCAAACAACTAAGGGAATGCAAACCAACCTAGGGCTAGAGAACGCAGCAAATAAATGCTCTCTGGAAATCCACAACAGGTGTCGGTAATTTCCAATCAAGACTCAGGTGAGCCGAAGGAAACTCATTAGCATACGAAAGATTTAAAGGGCTGCACGCATGAGGCAGTACAGGGACGCAACAGATATCAATAGTCTTTTGATGTTGTTGGGTCACAGACATCAGGAAGTCACGTCAAGCAAAGGATAAGCAACCAACTATCAAATATGATGAATTTATTTAAGTTTATGCTAATTTGTCCAATTACTTTTGGTGCCCTAGAATTGGGGGGGGGGGGGGGGGGGGTCCTAACACTGTCCTAACACTTTGAGTGCACTGTATATACACAGTATATAGTATATATAATTGAAAAAAATAAACAGTAAAAATATCTGAAGGTACTGCTGTTAATAATGACGACCACCGTACATATAGTGTACTCCACTTCCACAGACTTACTGGCACCTACACAGTACTGTAAGTTATTATAAGTAGACAATTAGCAATTATAATTCATTAAGTCTACCAGCCTAGGTCTGCCTACTAGAATCTTTCCCTGTAATACGATGGAATTGAGTCAATTATGGAAAAACATGTCATATAATAGATTACCATAGAACAAAATAGCCAGTACAAAACAGTTAACACACAGTAAACATTTTGCTGTTGGTCATGAGGATTCATATGAAAACAAGCATATTACCTACAACAGAACCACAAAGGAGTTTAATGTACGTATGTTATGTTATTGCATGTCCTACCACTATTTATGCTATTTATTGCATTTAAAATAATTACTTCTTAAATGACAATATAATTAGAAAACCAAAGCTAGTCACTACACATATTTAACAGGTCAATGGGTTTGATTCTATTCATATTTGTCCTTAAGGTTTACTTTCAAATAGAATAAATTGTTACTTTATTCTTCTTCATCAAGACAATTTGACAATTGCATTTTTCAGGTTGCACAACTTGCCAAGATGTGTGAAGAAAACAAGACATTTGCATTGAATAAAAGTTAAAGACCAGCAGCCATACCACCATGCACTCTGCTTCTGCTGAATGGCTGAAGCTAAGCAGCCATACCACCATGCACTCTGCTTCTGCTGAATGGCTGAAGCTAAGCAGCCATACCACCATGCACTCTGCTTCTGCTGAATGGCTGAAGCTAAGCAGCCATACCACCATGCACTCTGCTTCTGCTGAATGGCTGAAGCTAAGCAGCCATACCACCATGCACTCTGCTTCTGCTGAATGGCTGAAGCTAAGCAGCCATACCACCATGCACTCTGCTTCTGCTGAATGGCTGAAGCTAAGCAGCTATACCACCATGCACTCTGCTCCTGCTGAATGGCTGAAGCTAAGCAGCCATACCACCATGCACTCTGCTTCTGCTGAATGGCTGAAGCTAAGCAGCCATACCACCATGCACTCTGCTCCTGCTGAATGGCTGAAGCTAAGCAGCTATACCACCATGCACTCTGCTCCTGCTGAATGGCTGAAGCTAAGCAGCCATACCACCATGCACTCTGCTTCTGCTGAATGGCTGAAGCTAAGCAGCCATACCATCATGCACTCTGCTTCTGCTGAATGGCTGAAGCTAAGCAGCCATACCACCATGCACTCTGCTCCTGCTGAATGGCTGAAGCTAAGCAGGTGTAAAGCTAAGCAGGTGTGGGCTTGGTTAGTACTTGGATGGGTGACCTCCTGGGAAAACTAAGTTGCTGCTGGTGGGCAAACCTTAAACCCCAATGCAGTAACAGGGACACTGTACTGTCGGAGATGCCGTCTTTCGGATGAGACGTTAAACCAAGGTCCTCACTTACTGTGATCATTAAAGATCCCATGAGAGTAAAGAGTATGTGTAGGTTTCCCTGGTGTCCTGGCTAAATTCTGAACCTGGCTCTTTCAATCTGCCACCTAATCATCCCCCAGTTTAATTGGCTAAAAGTTGTTCTCTCCTTCCCCACCTCAGCTGATGTGTGGTGAGCATTCTGGTGCAAAGTGGCTGCCGTTGCATCACCCAGGTGGGTGCTACACATTGGTAGAGGTGAGCTTTGAGTCACTGGCTGGTGGAAAAGGTGCTATATAAATGCAAGGCATTATTATTATTAAAGACAAACTTTGAGTGATTCACGCTGGTGTTTCAATTTAAAAAAACTAAAAAAATTTCCCTCTGCACTCTTTGCAGTGTGCAGGTCTGTGCATTTAGCGGTCTTGGTAACAAATTGCCCTCACCAGAATATCCCAAAAGAAGGAACATTTCAGCCAGGTGATTACATTTTTTTTAATGTGTGATGGATGAGGTAAAAATGATCGCAAGAATGAAACGCTGTATGTCAGCCAAGAACCTCTCACCGTAACGGACATACCCAGCAGTGCTCTCGGTAAGCCTTGTAGTTATTCATTGTCCTGGCTTTCTATTCAGGGCTACTTCATTTTCTCTGCTTAGCAGTCAAGGCTTTTCCCCCCCTCTCTATTATAAAATATTGGATTAAATTCAAGCAGTGCCTCCCCCCCATTGAATAGACCAGGACACTCTTTGGGGAGAGAGGCTGATGCACTTCTTTTGAAGATCATCCTATTTTTCTTCCTCTTTTCTCTCCATAGCCGTGGCCTCGTCAGTAACGCTAATGGAACCTTTTTCACATGGTGTTAAAACGAAGAACTCATTAGAGTGCAGTCAGCGTGGGCCCCAATAGGAAAGCAGTACAAAGATCCTGTACGTGTGCTAACAAAGGTAAACACCCAGCTGCCTACCCCCCCCAACCAATTGAAAAAGCATGCTGTAATCTCGGCTACACTCCTGTATATTGCTCTCTGCTATTCATCCCAATATCTCTGTTTATGCCTTTCAAGGCCTTTGCTTAAGTGGCGGGGGAGCCAGTAGATAGCACATTGCAACTTCAGACATTGTCCAGCTAAACTGGACAATAAAATAAAAGGCTTTATGCAATGTGCCATCCACCTTCCACCTTATTCTATATATATTAAATTAATTACTGTGATGTTAGAAAGATAACTGCTTCTCCACAAGACTGAAAGATTTGGGGGGATTGGATCGCCCTAAGATTTCTTTCCCCCCAGTTCTACTTCTGGAACTCTAAAGCTATCTTTATATCCAAACTATTACATTTCAAGTCTTAGAAGGTTTTTTTTTTTTTTTTCTTTGAAGATACTTCCTCTGCTTCAGATGGTTTTTAAAATAGTCACCCTTCACTTCACCTTAATTGCAGCTGCTGTTGAGTCATACTTTTCAATTCACTGAATCTTTCATTGCTGTCTGCCTGACAACACAAGAACACATTCGATGTACACCCTCTGGGAATAGGGAAAAGGGGAAAGGGGAAAAAAGTTATATGAATTTATGACAGCATCGCATATTATATGACAGCCTTAATGTGTTCTGCTCATGACACTACATCATACAGCATTGTGCAGAGATGCTTGTGCTTGGATGTGGTAAGATTCTTATGTACTGTATATCCTCACCTGCTGAACTGTTCCTCCTAATTGCATGTTGACAATGCTTGAAGAGTTCATTGATATGACCTGAGCTTGTTTCAAGATGCTCTGTAGAAAGAACAATGCATGAGATAAGGTGGAAACCCAAGAAACTTGCATATGGTTTATTGGAGTGTGAGAGAGATATTATACTGTATGTTTTTTATCCAATGCTGTTATTAGATTTGTTATGATAGTTAATCTGCGCAAAATGTCATTGAAAAGCCGTTGAAAAGGCGTCCAAGACGTGATTCCAACACAATTTAGCCATCCATGGATGAGTGTTGTTCACAGGGATGTTGCAAATATATGAGTAGAGGGAATTAGTAGGAAGCTTTATTTACCTTCAGGTATAGACTAATTCTATTGGGTCATGCCATTTGGATGCGTGTGCAGATCAGTTGCAGAAAAACATATCAGCTGACAGAGGCTAGAATAGATACGAGCCTAACAAATCATACAACATACCCTTCAACAATGTCTTGTTGTGCTGTTGGCTGTTAAAATCTTTATAGAGTACCATCTAAAAAGGGACCACTTGAAGCAAGCCAAAAAAAAATAAAAAATTTTGTGGCTGAAAGCATTGGGAAGAACCGATTGGACTGATGGAATCATTCGTACATCTTGACTGTGTAGTGCCCATTTCATATCGGGGGGTATACTACAAAGCAGGATTACTTAGTTAGCTGGATAACTGCACTGATTAAAACCGGGAACAGCTCTTTACTTCAGTCTGTGTTCCAGATTTGGGATGGTTCCAGGTTTTACTGAGCTAACTAAGTAATCCTGCTTCGTAGTATACCACCAGGTAAGATAGTAACATATTTCCCTGTACTTAACTACCAATATGTAGTTAACCTAAGGTTACAAATAATTTGGACGATAGTTATAGGGAGTTAGCATTCACTTGCTAATGTATAATGGGACACACTATTGACCGTTGTTAGTATCATTAGTGTGTCGGGAATTAGTTAAAGTTAGCTTACAAGGACAGATCAGGCAGACGCTCACAGTTTATAACATTTTGTTAGGTTATTTTGCTGAAAGGCAGATATTTGCTACTTAAACTATATTCTTCCATTATTTAGCCAGAAAAAAAAAGATCTTAAACTCTCTGTGTCTAGTAAACTGTTAGCTACCAGTAAACCTGCCAACTAAGCGATGACTTATTATGGACTGATCTCTTACTCTTGCACAGGACAGGATAGGCATCAGAGGATACAGAAAGCCCAGACTTTGTTCCCTCTCTGTTTGAGCACACAACCCGCTGCACCCTGTTAGTTAGGTTGAGTTTCTCTTTATAGTGAATCTTATCTTTGGGCGATAACCCTTCAAAATAACCCGCATCCATAATAGGCTACTTAAATAGATAGCTAACATTAGCTAGCCTAAGTTATTATAATGGCTAACTGTAGCAGCTAAAGCTGTTATAACATGTTAGCTAACGTTATACTATTAGAATATTGCAGTCTTATCCAACCAATCTGAGTATGCATTCTCCAGCTGCGGCATCGTTTGTAAACAATAAAATTGGCCTATAAATACATGCATACAGAGATGGAGTTTCCTGTTTTGTGGTTTAAGTTACCTTTACTGAAATCATTTCTGTCTTTGTGTGTCAGCAAATGTGAGCTGCATTCCATATTGGAGAAAGCAAGAATGCCTCAGTTTGAAAAATCATTAAATCTACAGCATTTCCACATAAATTTTGTGCCTTACCACATAGTGACCACTGCTGCCAATTTACAGACGAATGTGATCGAACTGGATCAACAGCAAACTAAGCTACATGCTTGGATGCAAACAATACAAGGCCAGTATTGGAAAATCATTATCGCATCATGCAAACAGAAGACGCCTGGAGTCCGTGACCCCTTGACCTTCTTATGCTGATCTTTCAGCTCTACATTCATGGTTCAATGCATTCTAAGGGTGAATATTGACATTACATAATTAGTTTTGTCCATGGCTATCTCTGAGCTCGGGCAGGTACTGCGATCAGGTTAGGCAGGAATAAATAGCTATGTTTCCATTAGCATGTGACTATCCAACTATCAATTCCCAGGTTTGTGTGACATGGCTAATGGAAACAGGCATTGTGTCCAGAAAATGAAAGTTAATCAATCTTAGATAAACTCTTTAGTATTGTGTGATCTAAGTGGATTAAGGAAATTGAAATACCTACACTACCTGGGCTACATTACACAACCTAGTCTTTACCTGCAAATTGATAACTAAGTCATCTATGACCTGAAAGATATGGGGCTTGCCCTCTCATGCACCATTTCACAAAAAGCAATCTGGAAACCCCTGTCTTAGTGGGCAGCTTGGGCAAAACTAAAAGATTGTCTTATTGCTTTTTAATTCAATACAGTTACATTCTAATGGAAAATGTAATAAGTGTGAAGTCCACACCATACATAATTCAAGTAGCTCCTGGCCATTGAACAAGTCCAGAATCTTAAACCTCTGTGGCTGAAAATCAATTTCATTGAACTGGACACAAACAGAAGTCCTGGCCCCTCAGATCCTACTTCTCATGCTTGGAACAGGGACTCTGTGTAGAAAGGCCAGCGATGCGACACGTGGTTGCAAGCTCAACTCAGTGCAATTACACCCTTGTAACCCTGAACACACGCTGACTTTCTGTAGAGGATGCATGCACAGTAAAATGTTCACTGTTAATTCAACTCTAACTGAGTCCAATCAGGTCTATATATATATACTTTGTAAGAGTATATTTAAAACATCTTACTGTGTAGCAGTTTGAATGGATGATCTGTAAAATTCACTCTATGTAGGGGCACGTGCCTGCATGGAAAATACTATCCGGGCAAGGGCACCTGCCAAGAAAATACTCTCTGGATAAGAGCACCTGCTAAGAAAATAATGTAATGGAACAAATGCCTTGCAGTACAATGGCTTGGTAACAGTGAGACACACAATAGGCATTGTGCTATCTGTTTTTTTCCCCACGCTGTTCTATTCCCTGGATATTCTGATAGGAATAGGAATTCTGATCGCTATCTGAAATAGGATGGCTGTTGTCTGAAATACAGTAATTTACAGTATCATTGTTAGATAATTTCTGTGGTCCATTAGTGTGTGAATGCTCTGTACTTGAAACGTTAAACCCAGGAAGAGCATTTAGATGTTCCCAGGACACACTAGAAGAAAAGTTGGTTTTTGAAAGCTTGGCATGTCCAATCATACATTTTCTCAGGGATTAATTCTTCCCCACAGTACCACCGTAGGTGCGTCTTAAATGCTTAAGTGTGACCTTGAGGAGCGATTCCACAATTGACGCTCTGCTTCTCTCTCCCACATTCCTAGCTCAGTGAGACAGGCTGCGCAGAGATTCCTTTGATACGAGTGATCAAGACAAGTGATCCCGTACAGACAGGTTTCTCCAACGCGTCAAGCAGAGAGAAACAGGCTATCTCACTTACGCCAGGCACTGATGGGAGGAGGGCGAGGGAGATGGGGGTTAGTAGGATAAAAGGCAGAAGAATGAAAGGGAAGTCTTGGATAGGAAGGAGATTGAAACTGGAAAATAAATAAAAAAGTTTAAAAAGAAAAAGTACGATGATGGAGATCTGGGAAGAGAGGGAACTGCAAAGTGCTTGAAAGTCTGTCGCATCTGGAGACGTATTATAAAGCGCGTTTGCTTGGATTGCACATTTGAGCTTCTCAAGTACAAAATCCTCCAAGGAAAGCAGAGAGGGCCCCTCCAGATACCATACCCAGTTGGTCAACAGCGATTGTTATAATCTCCTGGCGCAAGGCTTGGAATCGTTCGCGTTTCAAGGTAAGGTTTAAAAAGCGGGGAGTCATTTCATCATTGCCCTCTGCTGAAAGCACAACTGCACTGACGGGAGAAATGTAAAAAAACATATGGATCCGGACCGGATGCAGATTAACAGTTTATATTATGCATTGACTTGCGACTGCTGCAAGGAAATGTATCGTCACCGCGGTCTTGAAATATTGCCGTCATAAAATGGTCATTTGCATTGATCTTTCGTGGTTACCGCTGAGTGATGCCCGTGTGAAGGCATTATTGGCCTTCCTGGCTGTTCACCGTCCCGATGACAGGCATCACTCCTTTGCTGTGTCCGTTATGAAGGTTGTTGATATATGCTGACACATTGGGATGCACACATTATGTTGGTTTTATAGACTGCTATATAATCTGTGGCCATTCCAAACTTTAAAGGTTGCGCATAATGTACATGTCAGCAAAGCAATGATGGATGAGCTCTTGCCCTTTAGGTCTTCCTAGGCTCAGTGAGGACAAGAAGAAAAAAAACTGCGCATGTTCCTTCTATTTTCTGTGACTTTATCTAAAAATGAATCTCACGCGAATGTCAATCAAGCACCCTCCACAAGGTTAAAAGGCACAGTGTCACCCCTACAGAAAGCTTCCCTCTCTGCCAACCAAAGATCCTGGAGAAAATTGGCCTAATCCCACAGAAAATTGATCTAATCCGCTAATAGATTAGCCGGTCCTATAGGGCATTTCTACACGGCAAGAAAGACTTCTAATTTAATGGAAGACAGTATGAGCTCGCCGCTTTTTGCATTCCAATTAGAATCTCAATTTCAGTTTCTTCTGCGCTCCCCCACTGGCTGGTATTGCCGCAGCAGGTGGTCCCCTCAGTCTCTTGATTGGACATGGTTTTGTAGCGCATTAGCACTGGTGGGTGGTTGATCCTGTTCACAAAAAAAGCTTTGAGCATCATGATTCTTTTCTTGTTCTCCTTTCCTCCAAATCACCCACTACTGAAAACCGTGGGCACGTGGTCATTTGGACCAGCTTGAGCCACTCTGCCTTCTAATGCAGTAATTATCCACTGACATTTCTTATCACGCTGATCTAATCAAGTAATCAAGGGCCTAGATAGATGAAGGGAAGTCATGGTATCTCGAAAAGGCCTTGAAAACACCCCAACAAATCAGCCCCCATTTTGAGGAGGTCTGCTGTTCGCATTTTAATTTAGCACCACTGATCACTTTTATTTGAACTATTCTCTCCAGAAATGTGTGGTAATGGACACAGTGTGAAGTGACTTGCCTCATAACCATTTGGTACCTTTACTACTAATTTCCAGGAGCCCAAAATGTGTCCCAGCCCAGTTCAGTTTTTAGCTCTGGGAAGTACGCTTGCCATCTCCATAAGGACCTCCATTCACGGCGGTAATTTGTGGAATGCAGCCATCAATACAATACAGCTGTAGTGTTGTTAGGTACATTAATAATTTGGCAGTGAAGGCAGACAGTTAAAACGTCTTAAGTCATCACATGGAAGCACAAACGAATGTGCAGAATATATATAAATTTATATATTAAAATTATTAAATCATGATTATGAATTTCAATGTTAAATATTAAAATAACAATCAATGACTTAATCTGAAGGCGTAAGTTCTTTTGGAGGATAGGCTCATATGTGTATCCAAACAACAATCAGACCGACGACCAGGTTTGATAAAATACAATTTTAGACAACAAACACATCTAAACTAACATCCTAACAACAGTGAATGATATGGAAAGCGAAATGAAGTGTAGACAAAGAATGAGGCATATATAATTCACATTTCTATTTCTGTATGTGCGCCAGACACGTGGTGTTCAGACATCACAAGACCGTACCTCGAGGGGGAAATTCAAATCTAGCTTTAGCATGAAGCTAACGTGGCCTGAAACCTGGCTTGTATTGAGGCTATAGAAATTTAGCTACGTCTAGCTAAATCCCAGGCCCCTATCCATTTCTAATGGGTTAGGTGTTAGCAGAAAGATTGCATGCACCGATCTCGATTTAAAGGGAGGCGGATTGTAAATTAGTTTTAGAGTAAGTTAGAGTAGGCCCTGTAACTTTAGCTTATGCGAGGCTAATTGGCTGTCGATAGCCTGCAAGCCATGTGTTGAGTTACAAGTTAACGTTACTCTAAATAAACACAATGGATACAATCAAATATGTAATTACATTGACAATAAACATTACACAAAAGTTCTCCTAACTATTGCCTTGGATGTTCATGTCAGTCTTAGTTTACTGAAGTTGCTACAGGCGAGTCCATGGCTCTGATGATGTCCGGAAAGTTATTTCCTTTGGCAGCGTCTGGACTGGACTTTCTCTCAGTTTCCTTGCGGGTAGAGCAGCTTGCTTGCTTCTAGGTCCATTGGTGAGGCATTGCTGGAAACTTGCCGTTGGAGTCCTTCTGTCAGTTCAACAAGTGGTTTCCTTGGGTTCCTTTGCGGTTCATGGTAACGTAGGCTACACACGTTTCTCTGGCTGTCGCTTTAAGGCTACATCTTATGATGGTAGCTCAGTGTAGCTAGCCGTTTTAGTGGCTTTTGCGAACACGCTAACTGAGAGCTGGGTGAAAGAGTGGTCTTTGTGGCCGCATAACCCGAGGGAGGGAGCAGTTCTCCCCGCGTGTTCCTTCCCAGCCAGGAAGATGGACAGGAGACGATTCTTCCAACAAGTGAAAAAGTGAACCGGGGACTGATTGGTCAAGGATCACATGACTGCCCGGGATCACATGACTGTCACATGCCAGTATATGTAGCCTTTTGGAAATGCAGTCCAGGGTCAAAATAAATGTGGTTTGATTCCCAATAGACATGCACTACACAACATAAAAAAGAATGAATTAAACTTTAAAAATGGGATCAATCTAAATGCTTAGACCCTTAGCAATAGCACTATACTGTATGTACAATACAGAACGCTGGCTAACCATTTTTAACCATTTATGTATTTTAACCTTACAAGGCTAGCAACAGTGGATCGTGTCCATACTGATGTATAATATAGCAGCTTAACAAGTTGGAATTCAAAAAGGAGCCCTTCACTCATAAAATGTCACTTGTAACATGTTAGCTATTGGACATTTATGGGATAAATAAGCTATAAATTGGTTTGGAAATTAGGTTTTGGACTTGTGACAGAAGGTGGTCCAGTTCCAGGAGAAGCATGACTACCATATCCTTAGGCAGGAAACCTCGCTTGGATTGTTTTAGAGACTGCACAAAATGATACTTCATACAGCCAAACCCTGCTTAAGTTGTAGCGAACAAGTGCATATGCTAAGCAAATGAATAACAACTTAATGAATAACATTTGAATGGAGAAGAATCCGTTAAGCTGTCCAAAAATGTCGAGACAGAGGCCAGTTGGAAAAGAAGATGGGGTGGGGGGTGCTTTTTGGGGCGATAATATGCCTGAGTCAGCTGCAAAACAGACACAGCTGAGCTGTACTCTGCAGTGATGTGGTGAGAATGTGGGCCTTTAGGAGGTAAAACAGCAGTTCAGTATGACTTTGTTGAAACTGGAATAAAGATGACTGAAAAGATGGAGATATGATCAAGCGAGTGAGAGAGAGAGAGCGTGAGAGAAAGAGTAATGAAATAGGGATATTTGTTCATTCTGTAGGTACGCATTTTCCGCAAATGTATCTGAAATGCGTATGTGCTTTGTTGTTAAAGTCAAACTATTTCTCAACCGCTCTTGGATTCCATCTAATTTTATTTCTTTATTTTTTTATCTTTACTGTGTTTCAATCTCCAAATAGGAGCCTCATTTTCTGGTCGGCACACTGAGTGCATTTTTCTTCATCTTGTTCACAGCATAAAGAAACAGTAATAAGCCAGTCTCATACAATCTCTGTTGTCTCCTGGGTAATATTTGTGATATGTTCTGCTTGCATTCTGTAGATTTGTTGTTGATAGGTGCCTGGGAGGGAAGGCAGTGGTGCATTTTCCATTCCAATCTTCTCATAGTTATGTGTTCTATCTGGGAGCTTGTATACAGAGTGGATAATGCATGTTCCAATTTTATGTTATATTTTGCCAGTGTGTGTCTTTCTGTCACCCAATATGAGTATATATGGACTTCTGGGTATACGTGCTGAAGTGGTTAATTTTGAGGAAACACAATCCCTGGCTAGGTGAAACGTATCATTTCTGTAGATGGCTTATTTTGCCATTCCCAGAAACATAAGAAATGACAGAAGCAGTGATATTGTTTTTGAATCAATTCCATTTTTACCTTCCAGTTTGTGGTTGTCATATGAATTTGTGTGAAAATCCGTGCCCCATTATCTGCAGTGTTATAAAATATATTTAGCAATTTCTTTGTGTTTTATGGACATGCTTCATTGGCTTCAGTTCTTTGTGAACCTCTGTGTTATAGCTTACACAGTGATTTGTGTCTCAGTGATCACACGTGTGTGAGACGGATATTAAACCCTTTGCATTTATTGAAAGTAACCCCTTACCATGTCACATCGTAAATGTATTACCTGCATGGGACTTTTTGCCAAATTTGTCAAAATGTATAATTACATACAAAACAGGTTGTAAGTTACAAAATAAATAAATAAATAAATAAATAAATAAACAATGCCAGATCTAATACAAGAGAAACTGGCTATTTGGCACTTGCTTCCTTCAGCTGAACTGGTGGACTGCATTCAATTTAACATAATTAAATAAATGATTGCTGAAGATATGTTCCAGGAAATGAGGAAACACAGTCCCTTCTCCTACTCCTGAGACTTGCAATATTACGTGAGGAAAAGGGTGGATGTTACACTTCATTTCTACACCATAGCCACAATCACAGCTTATTTTAAAGTGCTTGCAATTTGCCACTTGTGTGTGAACAGCTGTAGACTTGAAAATATATGCACAGATCCACACAATTTTCAACTTGCTCTGAAGATGCATAAAACACTGATATTTCCACTGCACATGGTTAGACCACGCTGGGGTGTTTATTTCATCGATACTTTTGCTCAATCTTTTATGACTCGCAATTATGTGAAAGTGCAGATTTTTCTCTTCGCAGTTTGACACGATCATCATTCGCCAAAATGAACTCCAAAATCTGTGAGATCGTGCAAGAAAAGGTAAGATGCACTGGATATGTATGCTACAGGAGATTCAGACTAGACTCCTCCACGATCAACACAGAAATGGAACCTTTACAGAAACTCACAGCAGATGAAGGTACCTTTTTGAGAACATCATAGACAAGTGTGCATAACACCAGGCGACACAAAGTGGATAAGCATCCACAAACAGTATGTGGTTTCAAGTTTTTCGCCCCATTAATTCAGCCTATACGCTAAGAATAATAAATAAATAAAATAAGCTTCACATGGCGACCCTTAACCTCTTTTTAAGTGAACACCTTAACGAATTCCGCTGCAGTAGGTCTGAGGTAGCCAATGCACGCTGAGTCCGACTCATCTCCAAGGAGACGGCATGTACCGGCTGTACTGGTGAAGGGGAGGAACAATAATTAGCCAGGTGTGTGCTTGAACAAGGAATCCTTCCCTCTCAACAAGCACAACAAGTCATCAGACTGTGCATATGTGCGAGAACTCTGCGGGTGTAGGACATGGCATGGTTCAGACAGCCTATCTGCTTCATAGATTTGCTAGAATAAATTGCAGCTTACATGGCAAGGTGTCTACACATAAACAACTATCAATGTCATTACAGAAATATATATCTCAATGTTATTCATTTTTTTCTAGTTATTTTTTTCTTATGAAAATAAAATGTTCATAACCTTAATGCTCACATTTGATTTTGTTAATGGCATGTAAAAAGGCTCTTTGGCAGGCATTAATCATTAATAAAATCTTTTGATAGAATCTGCAATCTGGTTTGGGGCTACCATCCTGGCAGATTTCTTAGTGATTTGTTTGTCTCTCACATGCTGCGGTTCTTTATTGAAATCATCTTTACTTACCTTTTCTCTCTTATCATAATTACCCATCAGACTGGTAGTTATGCCTGTAATAGCTCTAGCACTTATATGAAAGAGAAACGGTCACTTTTGAAAACATGCAGGGCTGCGTGTATTACTTTTTCTTGGTACAATGTGTCACGCTTTGAGTAGTTTGAGTTTTGTATCCTTACAGGACCCGAGATGTTGCAGGGGGTTCTTTGGGTACAGCGTGTGTACGAAGCATCTTCGGAACGGAACGTGTGATGAGCTTTAATGGAAGTGAGACAAATCCCCATGGATACAGTCTGTATTCTTGCCAGTTCCCCAGCAGGGGAGAGGGGGTGTGTGTGATATGAGGAATTCCTCAGGGACAAAGCCACCTATTCTGTAGGATGAAATGGCCAGGATCGCTAAGCCATTTTTCGATCGCGAGATCCCCCGCGGTCGAAGCCAACGCAGCCATTTCTGGGGGGAGGACAAGCAGACTTCTCTCATCCCCTATTCAAACTAAAGGCACGCCTCGGGATGGTGATTCATCCGCTCTGACTCCTGACCATCGTTAAAGTCTGTCCAACGCGGCCCATGTGGGCAAAAATATTTATGGCTTTTTCACGGCTGTGCTGCGATTGCCAGGCTGCCATTGATGGGAGTGAATGGTTGAATTATTGAATGCGTGTGAGTTACACTGTATTGCAGGTGTTTTTTCTTGGTTTGCTCAACCCTCACCAAAAATATTTTCTGTGGTATCACAAGCTACAATTTTCTAGATCATCTACTTATGCATGTTGAAAAAATTGACAATCAACATTTTACATTTACACAGATTCATTCTGATGGAAATGTAGCTACAATTTCCTGATGAGACCTAAGTTGTATTAACCTAGTATGTCCCAATTTTGTGAATGGGTTCCAGGTATATGCTGTAAATTAAATCACACCAAATAAGCATTTTTATTACTCTTATATTGCTCTTCTTGATATTTCCACTTCTAACAATTTCAGTATTTAATAGTTGTAGTAAAGGTAGTATTTGAAGTGATAATAGCAACTCTCTTGATCCCAGCTTTATATTTTTGAAAACCCTGTGGAAGTCAGCATATGTTGTGTTTGTGTGATTGGTTATATCAGTTCAATAAATAAACTGGTTACATATGACAGCAGAGATGGAGGCTTTAGGATGAATGACAGCAAATTATAACTCCAGGCCCCTGACTGACACAATGTCAATAGTTTTGAATAAGCCTGTTTTTCAACGCGTCAGCTTGACGGTTCTGAACAAATTTTCCGGCAATCCACTGTGCACAAGCGAATACGCTGTCTTAATTGTCCGAAATTTCATTACGTCTGGAGCGAGAGGGACGGGTCCCCACTGGCAGGTAAATATCATTGCCCAAATAAATATCACAATCTCCTGTTTGTTCTCTGTAAACACGACCGAAAGAGAATGGTTAAATATAGTAATAACAGGGCGTGTGTGATGAATGCTCACCGTAGGTTTCCTGCAAAGCTGTGCATGTTCATGCTGTGGTGTGCGAGCAGCAGTGGAGGGAGGGTATTGGCCATGACCCACTCCTTTTGTGTGTATCCTGCCAGCTTCACAGATCACTCTACGTGCTGAAAGTTTAATGCTTCAAATAACATTGCACCGAGAGTGTCTTTCAGCAGTATCTTGTTAGCTGCGTACCTGGGGCTTGAATGGTTCATAAAGTGTGTATTTCAGTGTTCAGATACTGTATTTTCTTTTGCATTGTGTTCACTACTGGTGGCACAGCTCTTTTAGACAGAAAAGTAAGTCTAGTAAATATGCTACAATGTTGTGGTCCATTTATTACATATTCCCTTTCTTCCTGTTGTGAGTGTTTGAATTACAGTACCTCTCTTTAAAAAAATGCCACATAGAATATGAATAATACTGATTTTCAGCAATACTGATATAAAATAATTACAATACATTGTTCGCGCAATGTTTTATAATATAGGCAATTGTGAATTAGACTGTTTTTGTAATTCTAAGCTTATCCTTCAATTGTGCATTCAAGTACACATAACACTGTACAATATGTTGTATTATTCCAAAGATCCTCTAAAGTGTCCTGCAAAGTAGATTGATTTTGCATATCGATTTTCATTTTTACATTAAACATTTCTTTATCCTTTAGCACTTTATGTTCTACCACTGTAGTTTTTTTCTGTAGGTTTTTTTTCCTGAAGGAAACAGTTTCAAAAATATATTTTCAGGAAGTGTTTTAAATTTGAGAAATATCCAGCGATAATAATCCAGTGTGTAGAAAGAATCGATTTGTGGTGTGTAAAACTGTCTACAGACCTATTCTGGACATCCTTTCCTGATATTTACAGAACACGTAGCCTGTCAAACCCATATATCTACGGAAATGGCCCTGTTGTGGAAGTCTGCTGTCTTGGATATGTCCGGTGAACAGTACTCACATTTCCCAGTGGAACTTACTGCATTCCCAGTAAAATATATAGTTGATATGCGTTGCACTGTACGTGCAAAGCATATGTCAACAAAAGAGTCGACCACAGCCTGAACCGCACTTCAGAAAAGAGAGAATCCAGTTCATTCAGCTTGACAGGTTCCAGGCTGTTTGCGTGCTTTGCTACAATGTTTTTGGTGCTCTCATTCAACCACACCTCCTTGCTACTGCGCTCATTTTAGCCTCTACATAATGTGTCAGACACACTGTGACCGTTTCCACAACACGATGATTTCATTTCTCAGCTGCTGTTTTTTGAACCACAATTTCTGGACTCTGTCGCTGAATTTAGGAAGGTGTTACATGTTCACAGCAGTGATTTGGTGTTCATTGACAAACTCAATTAAGTTCACAAAAGCACATGTCAAGAAATGGCAACAAAGCACATTATGGCCTTAGTCATAATGAGATAAAAGTAATATCAAGATACAATTGTGAAAAACTCATAACTGAAAATGCACAGTATTTCCCTGAATCATTCTTAATCCATATGATCCATCCTGCAGTTTATCAATTTCAATAAGCATGCTTTGCAAGCCTACTTTTTTTATTTGAGTGTTTTAGAGCATGGGTTTTTTTTTTTCAATACCACAACATTTTGTCTCTGAGGCAACAGCTGCGAATCTTACATAGACTCAAGGTGTGTGATGCGAAATTATTAAAGTAAAAAAAGTGTGTGATACAAGATACTGGTGCCACGCCCACCTGCCCCCACAGGTGGCGAGTGGAACAGATAAAAGCCCCCCCCCCCCTTAATTCACACCTGCTCCCCGCCTGGAGCTCCTCTGCTCTGACGCAGGGATAATCTCAGTCAGCCCCCGTGTTCGTTTCCCTGCACTCAGACAGTCTCCCTCCTCCTCAGCCATTTTCTGATCAGGTTAGTCACGGGGTAGGCTGCTCCTGGCTTTCCGTTTGATTTTTTGCCAGAACATTCTCGGAGAGACTTGATGGACACAGCCAGGCTCCGGCTCATTTCGGTTGGGATTCAAATCCTCTTTTTATCAGCACACCCCATGGGTATCGGGGATGGGGATTTTTGGAGGCCGTGTTTATCAGCATGGATTGAACCAAACCCCCCTCCTCCCTCCTCTCCCCTCCCTCCTCCCCCCTCCCCCCTCCCCCTGCTGTGCATCCAGGACTGCAATCTGCCAGGTCCCCAAGTACACCAGAATGCAGACTGCACCTGCTGATTCAGACTGCATTTGACATGGAGGAGGTGATCTGATTATAACAATATGGAATAAAGTAAAACAGTGAAGTGTAACGTTACTGTTACAAGCACATGTGGGATCTTATATCCAAGGCTGCCAATGTGGCACTGTAGCCGACAACAGTACTTGAAACCTGAAGACCACACATTTGATTTAGTTGCTTTCTACCCTTTAGCAAAGTATTTACCCTGACCAAAAAAAAATAAAAATAATTATATATATATATATATATATATATATATATATATATATACACACATACACACAGTATATACAAATGCAAAAGTATTGGGACAGTGACACTTGTTATTTTGGCTCTATAATCCAGCACATTAGATTTGAAATAAAACCATGACTGTGGTTAAAGGGCAGACCGCTTTAATTTGAGTGTGTTTACATCCATATCGGGTGATCAGAGTAGGAATTACAGCTCTTTTCATACAAGCGCAAAAGTATGCTTTGAATCATGAGCAGTGTCTTTCTTTCTTCACACTTTCCTTTTTCCATCAGTTCAAGTTAATAATTAGTGATGAGCATCAAAACAATGCCATGTTTAATTACCGCACTTGTAAAAAAAAAATTGTAAATAAATCACATAAGACGTTTGTTTTTCTTTCTGTTTGTCTATGTTGTAAAAGTGAACTGAGGCTCATGGTTGTCTCAGAGAGAGGAAGTGTGAAACATCTGGTGACGTGCAGCCTACGTTTTTACCCCCTATTGGTTAAGCCTACTCTGACACCACTATCTGACAGCTACTTACCTAAATATAAACATAGCGGGATCATACTCCTGTACTGGAAATAATCACATTTTATTTGAGCATAGCCAACACCAAGAATGTGGTAAATGCTTTCAATCAACTATCTGCACTTAACATAATTGGTGGTCTTGATTATGGATTATTTCACAGGAGATGAAAGCCAACCTGCATGTTCTGAGGGTGGAGGTTCTGCGTGTTCTGAGGGTGGAGGTTCTGCGTGTTCTCAGCGAGGACGATTCAGAATCGGACTAGGAGGATATAATTCCTGACATTGGTATGACGGGACACTTTGCTGCAAACAAAATCTGTTTCTATGCATAACGACAATGAAGAAACAGATCCTGGTGTTGTTACAACAGATGAAGCTGAAAGAGTTCTCCGGGCTAGTTTTGCAAACCTATTTGAATACCCATCATCATTAGGCGCAACACATTGACAATATACTATTCTTTTAATTTTTCTTTGAAGCCACCCAACAAATTTTATATAAAAATTGCTCAAAATAATGTCATCTTGTGTCTTACTTCCATATTTCACTTTTAGTTTTGCATAAACCTGTATATCCCTAGGAAATGTTTTACAGTCTGAAGTTTATTTTTATTGTTTTATTTCATTAATATTTTATCTAAATACTAATATTCATGTTTATATATTTCCCTTGTTCAGCAGTGAATGACTCCTACAGCATAGCACCATTGCTGTGTGGCCATTTTGAGGTCACTCCACTGGCTGCCGGTCGCGGCCAGGATCAGGTTCAAAGTTCTGACCCTGGCCTACACTGCAGCCAAAAGGTCAGGCCCCTCCTACCTACAGGACTTAATCCAGCACTACGCTCCTGCCGGACCACTTCGCTCTAGTGCTGCAGGGCGATTTGCACTTCCCTCCCTCCGTGTTAACGGCTCTCGCTCGTCCCGACTGCGGAGCTTTTCCACCCTATCTCCCCAGTGGTGGAACGAACTCCCCACTCCGCTGCGCTCAGCTCAAACACTGTCTGTTTTCCGTCGTGGTCTGAAGATGCCTCGACTAAACTACCTATCTAGGGCCAATTCCATAGTACTTGCTTCCTGTTTTCTACTTAACTTGTGTGTGTTTTATTTATTCATTTTTGTATTTTTGTATTTATATTATAGTTCAGAATGTATAGCTGACTGTGTGTACTATTCTATGTTCATTACTAGGGATAGCTCCTACGTTATGAGAAACCTGTGCTTTGTCGGATCTGCTTTGTAGTCACTTCAATAACCTTCAGTATGCACTTATTGTACATCGCTTTGGATAAAAGCACCTGCCAAATGATTGTAATGTAATGTTCTTAGCCTCTGCTTTTATAAATGCATGCCTATTGCTGGTTTTCATTGAAAAGGTTTAGGAAAAAGTTCAGAAACTTCAAAAGCCTTTTTCTGAGAACTTACTTTCAGGGAGTAGCAATATTCAACAAGCCATAAATTAATTATTTTCCTGATTGTAGTGTATGACATATTATTTTAAATATCAGAACGTGGACTTTGATAAAATGTAAATAACTTCAAAGCATAATTTCTGTCGTTGTGGATGTTTTACCATGGTCTGTCACATATAGGCGCTTATCTATCTTTGCATTTTTATTTACCCAGTGTGATTGATTTAAGATGGAGGTTTTAATCCCGAACCCATGTCACTTGTGCCTGTGTACAAGTGGCTTCCACATACAGCAGCGTTCTTTTAATGCATATCTAATTTGTAGTGTTGGCAGACTTTTGCATGATAGTGGGTGTGGCTAAAATCTCTGTCAAGCCATCATAAGGCACAGCATTCCAGTAGCTGCCTCTATCTGCACAGAAAGTCCCTTACTGCTTCAAGAGAACTGAAGGACACCCTGTTCGTTAACCTGTCACAGTGCCAGTGACCTGCTCTTGACTCTCGTCACAAACGTCAGCACAAGCACCACTGCAATCTGCCACACTGGCTCAGCTTGTGCATGATGTCATCGACATAAGCTCCACAGAGATGGCTTCGAAAGGATGGAACGGAAATGCCCAGGTTTGGACAAATCATGGCATGATCAATGAATAACACAAATAGAATTAATACCTGAGTAAATTACCCTATGCACTGTGATTCCTAAAATCAGTATGCTCAACACCCTGAATAGATAAACATCCTTGTAAGAGTGCCTTGGAGTTTTGGATTTGCCAAGATTAGCTTCCAGAATTAGTTTTTTTTTTGTAAGCCTTGAAACCAAAGGGCATCTTAATCTATAGGCTTACTAGACCATTTTTCAAAAACAAGCATGCCAATTCCTTATATCTAAGACCTTGACTAGACTGTTGATGTAAAACACAGATATGTAAGACTGATGTCTATCAATTTGGCTGAGTTGCTGCAGGTGTTTGGAGGGGAATAATGTTGGAAAACATGGAGTTTCTCTGACTCCATGCATTGACATCACCCCCTTCGAGTCATTATAAGAGCGAGATGATTGGCCCTCGTGAGGCCAGGACCTTGGTATTTTGTGCTGTGTGCTACTAGTGTCTCTTCACGAGAGCGCTGACATGTGTCAGTAGGTCAGAGGTTCAATCCCCATTCTGTCCACACTACGTTGAATTGGCATTCGGTGAATAAAGGTATTTGAAGTGCTAAGCTCTTTATACATGCACTAAAGACGAGTCCTGAACCTCCGACGCTCCAATAACGGACACTGACTTCTTTCCCTGTAAATCCAAGAAGTAAACTCAAGAATCCAGTCTAACCCCTTTATGCAAAACCAAGCGAATACATTACACCGTGGGAGCCTTTTGATATCATTGTTATGTTTTATTACATTGCTGTAAAAGAGCATGTGTGCTCAGTCAACCTACCCTGTATAAATAAAGGTAAATAAATGTTATGCACCTAAGATCGTATTAAGACTGAATTCTTTCAGACGGTGGCTGGCGGCCGTAAAGCTGTTCCTTCAATGATTTTCACCAAGCAAAAACAGCGGCGCAGCCTGAAGTGCCCGGGCATGGAGAGACATAGCAATCGCACAGCACTTGCTCATTGCTCCCCTCCTGCCTTTCTCCCCGCCTTTATTTGTTCCCTTTTTTTGGGTTGATGGATGCAGTCTCCCTCTGCACACGCGACAGCAAGTGTTCACCTCACAGGAGGAACAGTAACGGCAGAGGCTCGGGGAAGGTACATATTGGGTTCCGCTCTCATTAAAACACACAAAAGGCCAAAAATCTGTGGCGGCTGGGCCTCGCCCTCCCGATGCCCCTCATATTTGATTAGTGACAGAATAGCCATCAGCCTAGTCCCCTTCTCTCCCTCCCACTTCAGCAGCATGGAGAGAGATAGAGAGAGAGAGGTGGGAGAGAGAGAGAGGAGGGGGAGAGAGAGAGAGAGAGCGAGAGAGGCATTGCATTCCTATTGCATCAGTTCACAATAACAAGACTGGGAGATGTCAGGCTCAGACAGACTAATGGGTTTTGCACGCTGTCATGGAGGACGTAAATGCTTTTTCACATTGACATTATAAAGCCTTGTCCCTGCCCCGGCAACCCCACAGCATTACCATGTTAACAGCACCCCCCATTCAGTCCATGTCAATGTTATTAGAACATTGTGTGTGTTTGTGTGTGTGTGTGCACGTGCGTTTTTCAGACACACTTTGGCACATTATTCTGAATTTCCAGGTCTCCAAATAATTCCAATTAATGGAGAGTGACGCTTGGGGAGAAGAGGAGAAGAAAGCATTTATTTCCCCCTCCTCTTTTTTCTCGTCTTTCTATGCAAAGAGGAAAAGAGAAATTTCACAGTGCGCACAAGTGTGACTCTGCTGCACAAAGGAAGTGGAAAGCGCCATAATGCTACTGATAAATAGAGCTATTACCAAAAAGAACTTGAGAGGAGCAAGGTCGCTCTGTATGAAATCTTTATTCTCTTTTACTACTGGATATGGTTTGTCTTTATTTGACAGTAATAATAGTGTTTTATATTGCACAGCAGCTTATCTAAAATTTTGCTAGCGGACAAGTGTTTTGTTGCAATTACCATGAATGAAAATCATTTTATTTTTGGAGAATAGGTTGATATGTGTTTTGAGATTTTTTGATTTTTTTTTTTTGCAGCGCATGCTGTCTTACACATTTCCCAGTTTCCCTTGGTGACAGACTGTTGTTGCTAGGCATTGCAGCATCCATGATATTTTCATGCAGTGAAATCAGAACGTCTGTTTTTTTTCCTGATAATGTATCATGATCACTGAAACTGCACACATTTACAAAATTGACAAAATCTTAATTCAAAATAAATATATTACTTTTTTACACATGGACAAAATTTGTAAATATTTTTTAAGGAGATGTAGGCTATGTAACAGCTAAAAGCATACATACAGTATGTGATTTAAAAGTACATGTACATTTGTTTTATAATATATAATAACTGTGCTGTTTTTTTATTAATAATTGACATT
Source organism: Synaphobranchus kaupii (assembly GCA_029718625.1). NCBI lineage: Eukaryota > Metazoa > Chordata > Actinopteri > Anguilliformes > Synaphobranchidae > Synaphobranchus > Synaphobranchus kaupii. The sequence continues at coordinate 12,597,540 of CM056396.1, read as the reverse complement.
AAAGCAGGTTTTAGAAAACATTAATTTGAAAAAAAATCCAACACAAAAATAACGAACTGGTAAACAACTGCTCTGTGTCAGAGACCACCGTATAAATCGGGAATAAAAGAAAAGAAGACAGTCTGAGATAAAAGTACTGTAGGTTTTTGTTTTGGATTTAGTGTGGTGTCCCTTGAGATACATTCCTCTGGGTTCAAACAGCATTGGCTTCTGTAACAGGCCAGAGGGAAAGCTTGATTAGGGAGTGATCACTTTTCTTTCACCAAGGACCAAAGTCAGTTTGAGGTACAGAATCACCTGAACTACTCTATTGCTACTCTGTAGCCTGAAGGTGATGTAGAATCCATCATTTCTACACCTTTGAACATAGGGGGCCTCTGGTTCCAACAACTGCACTAAAGCCCATTACTGGCTATAGAGGCATGATTCACTGGCCAAGAGAATTTGGCTGAAACTTGGCTATCTTCCTTTGGTAAAAAAAAAAACAATTTAAAAAAAAACTCGAAATGAGAACAAAATAATGGACTTCTCTCAGGCAGAATGAAACTGGTATAGCATTTTCTTCAGATCCTGAGAGGGGCTACTGTTGTTCTTCTGTTGAACAAGGTACTTGACATATTCAACATGTCTGCTGTGTTCAATGCCATCAACCACCAGATCCTTCTTTCATCTCATGCAGACACAGGTGCCTCAGGCTCTGCCCTCACTTGTTTTGCCTCGTATCTTGCTGACCGATCCTACCAGGTGGCCAGGAGGGGCATCGGTCTCCTCCTCCCTGTCTCGCTTGACCCGGTGTCCCACAAGGCTCTGTTTGTGGCCCTCTCCTCTCCGTCTCTTTAGATGATTGTCACTTATAAGATTGCAACTGTGCTTATCTCTGCTTATATTGGCACGTGTTTCTTTACCCTGTAAAATTCACTTTTGTAAATTTCTTTGTTTAAAACCATCTGCCAAATTGGTAAATTGTAATTATTAATTGTTGCTAGCTAAGTACCAGGTTACTGTTGGCTAGCTAAATAAGGAAGCTAGCTAATACTACTGAGCATGACTCCCTCACAGGTGTTCCCTCCCACAAATTAAGTACTTGTTTTGCGTGGATGGTTCAAGACAAGAGAAGGCTATAAATCAGCGGTAGATCGAAACCCAGACGGGGTGGGGGTTGAAAGTGAAGTCGCATAACATCGCAATTGTAATTTAAATATTTTTTTAAATAACATATTTTTTCTATACAAGCATTACAAAAGACACATGGAATAATGCACTGTATATAGCTGACAACTGATTCCAAAAATTCTTGTATATAAATCAATCTTTCTTGAATTCTCAAAAAACAAAAAACCTACAAACTGTAGGTGTAGTTAATGTAATTCAAAACGTAGCCTGTGTCTTCTGATTACTGAGGAATTTAAATATATTTATCAAGAAACAAAGATAGAAGACATTTAACAAATTAACATTTAACAGTTATCTGCTGCTTTTTTGTGATGGAACTGCAGCGAAGACTTGTGATGGTAGAAACAATCCTGGCCATATCCTCCACAGCCTCAACCTCAAGTCCAGATGTCTCCTCTCCAACCCACAAACAGACCCTCCCGGTCAGGCAGTGTGAGAAACAGTCACTGGAAGTGAGACACTTCACGTTTTAATGTGCTGTGCTAGAAATGTCGATGAGCAGACGCGATGCTTCAAGTGTATGACTGTGAACTATAGATCAATATGGGCCCAGGTGCGAGAAAGAAGCCTGTGGGGACTGCTTTAGGTAAAGGTATGTCTCAGTGTGATTTTGAGTTTGCCTTGTATCTGAAACAGCCAGATGTGCCCGCTTTCAACTTAAACGCAAAGTGTACAGCGGGATGTTATAATCGTGACAGGAATTACCGGGAAGCCGCAATGACTGGCTTTTCTATGGTGCCTCAGGAAGAATTTGCTCCCTGTTTTCAGAAACTGTTTGTTTGTTATACAGTAGCATCTGCTTAATTAAATAACCCATTTGTCAGTGAATTCTATGCGATTATCCAACTGAGTCAAATAGATGGAGGAGCCCAGATGAGTGGTACTGTACGACAGTGGGTAGGGGGCACAGGAAGCCAGGACACAACAAACAATACACACTGTACAACTTTAACCCTATTGACTTTGGCCCTCCAGAAGCAATTTCCACCTAGTTTCTACTAGTCTTATTTAAGGGTCAATATCGCAAAAAATATTCACTGTACATCCATGGTTTAAAGTTCAAATTGAAGAAAAGGCTGTATCATTCAGAAATTTGCAACAGAATGCATTTATTTCAGAATACGCATAAAATACTTAGCCTAATATATTAAAATACGTTTACATTTTTTTTTACAAAAGCACATGTGTTTTTATATAACAGCAACATATTTCAGCTGTAAGTGCAATAGGTGGTCGCTGTGGAAATGCCAACTATACATGACTTGAGAAATTTAACAAGATAAACTCGTCGGGGTTAATCAGAAAACATTTGTAGCTTAATAACCAAGTATTATATTTGGTTTCATAAACATTTTTATACGAGAGAATTTGGAGAAAAAAATGTGGTGTCTAACAAACCAAAAGTCAGGTACTGTCGTACAGTAAACAAGGGAAAATATAGAATTCTTATTTGTACAACATTTTAAAATATATATTATTGTTTCTATACCTGAACATGATTTTCTTAGCGTGTATAAAGTGCATTTTATGCATTTCACAGTCTGTGGCTGCGGCAAGACGAGGGTCATAAGCACTTTGGGCTATTAATAGCATCCTGCTATTAATAGCATCCTGCTATTTTATTGCCCTGCAGTGCAACTGGAAAGGCTGAGGTTTTCACAAGCAGCCACCCTTATAAACAATCCTGCGTCAACATTTATGGGGTTTTCTTAGTTTATAATTTCAGACAAACATGAATACTGTAATTGGGATGGATACGTTTGCCACTAAGGGGCCAACATAGATCGGCTTATAAATGACAAACTCTGACATGTCTGATAACGGACATTGTATACTCATGTGTGACCTCAGAAAGAATGAGACAGTAGATAGAAAGTGCCAATGCCCGCACATGCCACTCAGGCATCCGTTATCGACGTGATTTTCAATAGAACCCGGTTACCTTCATAAATTTTGGCGGTTTTGTGTCTTTATAAGGGCAATTATTGTTTTTGCCCCACTTTTAACATATATTTCTAGATAAGTATGTGATATAATTGGACATACTTCAATGCAAATATCCAAAATATGCGATAATGGTTTATGCAAATATGCAACCTCTTTACAATGGAATAAATGGGAAATTTTTGGAATTGGCAATTCTCTACCCAAATTATGCAATAATCCATTATACAGAAAGTGGCATATCAGTTGCCTGTTGCTACAGGCAGGTGAACAAGTACAGCTCTACGAATACCACTTTCACATCAAAGCAACAACCCGGGTAAACCGGGAATAGCCTATTAAATAACAAATAGACCTAAATGTTACTTACAATGTGGCTATTGATTCAGGAGTTAACATACTGGGTTAAGCCATTGTCTGGCAAACTAGCTGTATTAGCAGGAAAAAACAGAACGCGTACTGAAGTTAACTTGCGGACCCGGGTCTTGTGTGAACGGCAAGGACCCGGGACTTGCCCGTGACCACAGTGTGGTGTGAATGGGTCAAACACGGGTCAAACCTGTTTTCAATCCTGGGTTTTGTGTATGAAAGGGGTATAACTGAAGGCAAGGTAGGTACGTCATCAGGCAGCAATATGACTCAATAAACCTAAAAGCTGTGTAGTTATATATCAATGTAACTAATGTAGTTCAAATAGGGTAAAATAAGCGGTGAGCTAGCTAATCATCTAATGTAGCTCATCTGAAAATAACTGAATTGCCAGAAATGTTTACGCAGTGTTAGCAAAGATGCGTTGGTTTTTTTTGTTAATGTTTTTTGTTGTTGTTGTTGTGGTTGTGGTTTTTCCTACCAGCTAACTTGCTAGCTATCTGGTAAGTAAGGGTAGACTTCTTCGTTCATTCACTTGTTTCAAGTGTGCTCCTCACGTGCAAATGTAAATAAATGTCAACCTGTGTTTGGATCAAATAATACTGTCTGTGATTCGTGTCATTGTAGCAACAAATAGGCTACAGCTGATTTGTTTTTCGAAAAAAAATTGTTTTTATTTTTGCCAGGTTAATGCCAAGTCAACTAAAAGTACAGTTATTAATATGAAATAAATGTGTGCATCTGTGCATATGTGTGTATTTCAGGCTGGCTAAGGTTTGCAAAGTGAAGGTCACAAATGCTATGTCACAGTTTCAGACTAGGGCGGCGGCTGACCCGCTGAGCCCAGTACTGGAAGATTATCTGTGTGCCAGTCCAGCCTCCTGTGTCTGAGGAGACTGCAAGGTCATGGAGGACGCAACTGCCGAAAAGCAGAATGTGAGGACAAGTGGACCTGGCTCCCTCCTGACTCTGAGCAGTGACCAACAGCTGGCCCAGAGGCAGGCGGACAGGTGGACTTTGTTACCATTAAGCCTTTGTTATCATTAACCCTTCATTATCACTGTGAGGTAATGCAAGTGGTATTCACACACAGACAACAAATATTTAATGCTGTGAATATTATTACATGTAAAATGCTCTACTTTGCCGTGCCTGTAGTCTAAATTTGAATGACTTCAGTTTTGGATCAATGTATATAGTTTAATAGATTTAGATTATTTTTTGGACCTTTTATATCAATTTTATCCCTAATGCTTTCCTTTACAAATGTCATTTGGAATTATCAAGCCATTTTGCATTCCCTTATCTTAAACACCAATTCAGGTGTTTGTGAGTGCTCAGGAGTAGTTGGCAGAGGCAGATCTCAGGGGTCATACTAAAAGTTGGTCGTACGGCGAGCCCTTATGCCTGACGTTGGCCTTACGTCCGACACTGTTAGTCCCAATTTACGTCACACCAGCGTAAGCCCGATGTTGACGTCAGTTGCACCAGCTAGACTTTGGCAGGTACTAATTGCGACAGATGTTCAAATCCAAAGTCAGCTGCAGAAAAGTGTGAACTACTAATTTTCATACTGCTGGGTTTCTTATAAAATGGCTGTGGTAAAGCCGAGAAAATAAACCAGTTTTTTCAGATGGAGAAATTCGTCCTCTTATTGATTTATTAATGTCAAAATTCAATAATTCAAACAAAAAAAAAAAGTAAGCTTAGATTGTAATTATTATGGTTCCTTATTTTATGGGAATGTCCCGTATTGAAGAATAAAATATTGCCTTCATTATTGAATCAAAACGGGATGCAGTTTGTTCCACAAAGTTCCAAACACACACATTCTTTCACATTAGTGAGAACAACATCATAATGAATAAACCAGTCAACTATTCACATTAAATAGTCGAGAGTCACAGAAGCAGTGGTAGCAGGAAATGCTGTATGCACTGTTCCGCTGTGTGTGCCTTTGTCAGTGTGTTTCATGGGTGCCAGTGTTGTGAACTGTTGTCGTCTATCCTTAATAATCCTAATACAGGGATAGTATAGGGGGGGTGGCAACCCTACACAGTAAATTCACAGCAAAATGTCCAGCGTTGATTAAACGCTAACAGTGTTGATTCAACTCTAGCAGTGTACACATGAGCCTACTCTGGCCAGATCAGGCTCATATGTTCACTGTTAGGGTTGAATTAACACTGGACATTTTACTGTGTAACCCAGCGTTCAATGTTACGCCTGGCTTACTCTTTCCCCCTCCCTCCCTGGCAACATGATACGACCAGTCGTTCGACAACCTATAGGGCTGCTGGCACAGTTAGGACTGGCATGTAGAGATTCGATACCAGACCACAGCGCTTCTCTGAAAACAAGTTTACTTTTTACAAGATTCACATGCAGGTATATAAATTAAATTTTCTGAATTAAAAAGAAATATTGAATTTTGCTCCTTCACTGGCATTTGGCCATTTGTATGTGCAATTTTGTGTTTCAGATTAAACCTCTCACGGTATATTGACTCACAAACTCCCCATGTCAACTTCGTTGCCCCTGCTGCTTTGGAAATGTGTGATAGTGGTTAATTTACTTGGTTATGTAGAATTTAGCTCCAATACCATACACCCCCACCAATCACCACACAGTGAGTGAAATTATATGTGGCAGTGAAACTGCAGTTCACAAAAGATAAACTGTGCGGCCCTATTATGTAGATGCACAGAGGGCAGAGGAGTCCTGCTATGTCATTGTGCATCGCTGTAAAGGGTAAATGAAGCAGGGGGTATTGTTATTTGTTTCTGCAGATGTATCCACATTGTATAACTGTTGTTAGTAGTGCAAACGGGCAATGCAGTGTCACACTCCCAATGCTATTTCCCCTGTATCTGTGGAATTTCTGTCAGCTTTGTGTTGGTAGTGTTCTATATAATTGCTAAAAAGTCTATTACCATTACTATTTACATTTTTAAACACTAATAGCAGTATATATTATACCTGTCATCACCAAAAAAGTTTCAGATGGAAAACAAAACCCCAGTTCTGTAAGACAGAGTGGATTTTAACAGTTATAGAAATGTTTGTGCTCAAAAGCACTATAGCACCCAGCCAGTAAATCTTTTGTTTTTGTCTTGTAAAATGATACATACAATTAGACTTATACGCTCTACACTTTTTCACACAACCAGCCGTTTATAAAAATTTAAATTAAAGACCGCATGCCACCCTCGAGATTCAGCAGGCCATCTGAAAAGAAGGATATAGGTCTGACATATTATGAATGACCTTCACATTTCCCATGAAATTGTTATGGAATTCCCCAGGAGGGATCCGGCCTAATTATGAGTACACACAAACACCATGGCATCTCAGAGCAATGTTAGGCGTTTTATGCAAAATATTTGGTATTGGGCAAATAAACACATCATGATCTGATTGTTTTGTCGTCATAGCGGTTTTTATGATAACAGTATACCTCTCGCGGTTCAAAAATCGTATTCACAGAGAGCTCGCGCAACTGTTTTCACACAATTCAGCCCGACTGCGGTAATCTCTCGGCGGTTAATAAAGTAAATTCGTCCGTCTCTGGCGGCGTGCACCTTGAAACGATGCGACGGGATGCGAATAGGTGCAATTCAGGAGGTTCTGAAAATGGACACGAGAGGGACGGAGGCTCTCGCTGAGCTGCCGCTTATCTTTGATCACGGATCTCGCCATTGATTCTCCGCGAAATGTTGACATAAAATAAGTCAAATGTGTTGCTGACCTTTCAGAATTTCTGAGGGCAAAGGGGAAATATGGCTTGGGAATTACCATGCAAATATTTCCACCTTGACATTTGAGCTCTGCAGTCCGTTTAGCATTCTTATCCGGGGACGGAGAGAAAATGTCATCTTTTTGCATTTACTTGGGGAATATGGTCAAATTAGACTTTAAGGGCGCAGATATTATCCATTGTCCACGTGCATTTCTCTCGCTGGAGAGAATCCTTTGTTCTACTCTATTTTGGGGTCACCTTTACTATCCTCCTCAGTGATTTGGTCGCCTCCTTCCTGAGAACTTCACCCATGGCAAACTCAGAAAGCCTCTTGGGTCATACAACAAAATTAGCTTCTAAATGCTAATGTGTCAAATTCATGTTGTAACCTACAGGGACATTCAATTTCACGGTACTATTGTGCTTTAATTCGTCCATAACTTTGACTAACTAGTGAAAGCCAGTTATTTTATTATTATTTTTTTGTATTTCCTCTCAATATGTTTCTCATGTCATAGACTGCCAATGTGGAAATGATGGGTAAAACATGGATTGGATAAAATATACAGTCAAAGGCTAAAGTTTGTCAGTCAAATATACGGTTAAGCACAGCAGTGGTTAGAGTCAGTTAAAGATAAGGCTGAAGCACAGTAATGAACAGATCATTGGCCCCTTTAGCCATTATCTTGAAACCTGTCCATATGGCTCAGAGGTTTTTACAAGCATGTATTCATACCTAAAATGACACAAATTATATTGTGGATTAGAAATCTATTTCAAGTGAGTGGCAGCAACGTGTTGAAGCTGAGGTAAAACAGTTTCCTTTACAAATGGGTCCAAACTTTGCTAGTGTTCTAATAAAAATGACAAACCTATAGCTTGGCTAGGTTCCATATCATGCCTTTCCTTGGGCCATATAGTGGCAGTGAAATCCTTTGATGACATTTTCTCACTGTTTGGAGTTCTTCTTTTTGTTTCTTCATTGCACGTATAAACTGAGCGACTGTGGTTTACGATAGTGAACGTTTATATGTGGTCAAAGTCTCATTTTCTGCGAGCGCAAGGAGGAAGGAAGGCAGTACATGTGGTCAACTTAAGACACGCAGGAGTTCATTTACTAAAATGCTTGCTATTTGACTCGTTGCCTCAGTCAGGCTCAAATTGAAACTGTAAATTATAAAGAGGGAAGGAACATCTCCCCAATGCACAGTCAGCTGTAAAATATATTAAACACAGAAGTACAATATCTACGAGAAACTTGTGGTCCACACTGAAAAACACCCCGCTTACTAAAGTTTGGTAATAACTGTCATGATAGTGTGATTTTAAAGCAGCGAGAGTGATTATGAGTGCGTTTCTCCAACCAGACACTGCTCCATGGAAAAGTCACAGATGACTTACATCATTGCTTCTAATTAGCAGAGACTGAGGCCCTCCCCTATCCTCGCTTGGTAATTGCTTGACAGTAATGTTGTACCGTTGTCGGTGACAGGGTGAGTCAAACAAATTAGCGGAAAGATAAATGCATCAGAAGACTGAAGAATAAATAAGCAGAGGCCCTGTCAGGTTCACTTTCTCTTCCACGTGGCCTTGTTCTCCTCGCGCGCGCATGAAGCTCAGATTCTGGCTACCGCACTAATGAGTCTTACAGCACTTAAAAAAAAAAAAAAGAAATTAGCTCAATTAGTTTAATCAGATTAGCTAATCAGTATGCAAATGGAGGATTATTAAATTAGTGGTCATGCGAACTGTGTCTGCTTACTATGCAATGCCTATGCATTTAAAACAAACGGCCAACGTTGCATTTTGTCACTGAGATTGTATATTGGACAGACAAAATGACCCAAAGCCCCTCTTAACTGTGCCTGATAAATTGCACCTGAAATATATGCATACTTATATCCATTTTAGCCTATAGAAAATGAGACATAAATTATTAAATAGAGAAACTGCCATCTGTAATCTGTAAAATGGAAATAGACACAGATAAGTATACCCTCCATGAAGAATTGATCATATACATACATACACTATATTCGATAGAAAGACTATGCTCATGCATATTTTGTATATGTCATAAACCTGCTATGTCATCACCATGAACTGTATTGCCACTCCACTGTCACCTACACAATGGAAGAGGCACGGTCTCGACTGAACATTTCTATCAAGCTATATTTAATCCAAGCTCAGGGCTGGCGTGGATGCTTCTGAGAGTCCATGTTATATTCCAGTCCTCTGTGTGCAATGGCTGTAAATTGGGAACGACGTGACACGGGCTCCGAGGCTTATGTCAGCCGTGCAGGGATCCTTTAAGTAAAAAGGAACACAAGACACAGCGCAGTGTAGCTCTCAATTTATGGGCTAAATAAATCTTTCTTTTTTTTCTGAGCGCAGCCCCTCTACGCCCGTTGAAAAAGGATAGACAACCTTGTTTCGGCACCTAAATGAAAGTTGAAGGCGAGGAAATGGCTTTGTGAGAATATATTGTGGCTGAGTAAATCAGGACACCCTGAGATGTGTTTTGTGCTCTTTGACGGGGTTAGGAGAGGGCACTATCTCTATAAAAAATAGTGCGGCTGGCTGGAATTCGTGTGTGGAAGTCTCACTCTTGTACATTCATTAAATCCAGCTCCTGATGCAGGTGCAACCGACCCCGGTGAGTGCCGAAGGCTGCTGGCTGGCTTTTGTTCGTAATTGCATAATTGGATCGATTATTGCGTGTGACCATGAGCTCAATGGAGTCTGAATGGTGAAACGCTGATGGACATGCTCTCCCAGTGTTCGTTTAGGTTAAAACATTTATCCCATTGTTCAAATGCAACAAAAAGCCAGAACCATCTCCTCTCCATCTCTGAGGTATCGCGTGTATGAAGACAACCGTGGATGTATTTGCACAACTCTGTATGGGAGATGCCATCTTGTGAAGCTTCGGTTAGTCTGTGGCTACTGTAGCTGCCCGGCTGTAGCTATTTTTGTGTGTACAGCAGAAATGAATTCTCTCTGCATCACAGAAGTGCATTTATTTTCAGTAGAGAACAAAATGGGACATAAAGAGGTTGTCACTATATGTGGTAAAAGGGTGGCATACCTCTTTTCTCCCAATTTGTCAAAGAGGATCTCATTAGTAATGACATGTCATGAGGTAATTGACTTTCTATGGTCAGTTAAGCATTGTACGCCCTCTGTCAATCAAAACTGACTGAATGCAATTTAGTCCGAGTACTGCATTCTACCGCCATGCTGAATACTAAACCACATTTTGTGCCAGATGAAAACATCTATGAGGGGAGAAGGCAAAAAACATCTATGGTATATATGGTCTGTAGTCATTTCATTCAACAAAAAAAAATATGTACACTCTCAGAACAGATGTGTTAAAAACAACACATAACGTGTCTATTTATAACACACGTGTCTAGTTAAGGTTTTTACATTGTGTTACTTTTTAACACAGGCTGTGTTAAGTCTCCCTATTAACACATACATTGTGTAATTTGACACAAAATGTGTTGAAAGTAACATAAAAGTAGTAACTTTGACACAAACTGTGTTGAAAAGTTGAGTATATACATAAAACATTATTATGAAGGACCATGGCACATGGCCACTGAATGCGCCTTGAAGCCTACAATGCATGACATCTGTTCTCAAACTTCAAACTAAACTATTATCGATTATGTACTCAACATTGTCTTAATTTTTACTAAACACATACATGTGTCTGCTACACTTGCTTCCATACATTATTTTAAATTATTTAAAAGGCATACACTAAATTACACTGAATTGAATCTGGGCCTAAATGCCCAGATAGTGTATTTTCATTGTATCTGTGAGAAATACATTTTATTCCTGAACTACATAGACAAGGCTCCACAAGGAATTTTTGACTGTGGCCATGCCTGAAGATATCCCCTGTGCAAACATAGAAAAACCCCATAGACAATCCTGTATACTATATGGTAAATCATCTGAATGGAAAAAAAGAGAAAGAAACATAAACCCGCAAGTGCATGTTCACCTGCAAAAATGCTTGTAATAATTGATCCAGTCCAGAATAATGACTGGATGGAAAAATGAAGAGACATTTTTCAGCCCAGGGACACCAACCCGTGTCACTCTCAGTATTATCGACTCTGAAAACCTCACGCAGGTTCTGTCAATGCAGGGTTCTTCCGTCATCTTGACAGAGGTGTCAGCACTTCAGGAGTTTCAGAAAAAAAAAAGAAGAAAAAAAACAAGGCTGCTAAGACCTGTCTGATTAGGCAGGAGATTAGAATCATCGCCCACGCTGGTGCTGATGGGAGTTTGAGTCCAGAAACAGAGATCATTGGGTTTGTCCAAAGGATCATTCCATTGCCTGGATTCAATCAACATTTCACTGACGATTAAATACAGATGCACATTTTAATCTTCACAAAAACAATTGTGCAAGTTCAGCGATAAAAAAAACTTGCCAAACTGAATGAACACATTTTCATTTAATTGTACATCAGGGAACAAGGGAGAGGTGACACCATGGCAGAGGAAAAAAAAAAACATGTGACTACCAGATATTGCGTTTTAATATGAGCGGCTGTGTTTATTCCCCAACCCTTCAGACCACAGTGCAGTGTTTTATGCCTGCGATTATGAGTTTCATCAGACATGTCAACAATGCGTCACACCTCCATCATCTCACAGACGGATCTGCTCCAGTCTTAGTTACAACATGTACTGGTGACAGATGGAGGAGCAGGGGGGGACCCATTTCTGTTTAAATTTGTAGTAAATCATTTTTTTACACGCCATATGTTAACCTGCAGGAACATTTACCATATGGTTATAAATAATGCTAATTGCTGCTCAGTATCTTGTCAGATTATAGAACAAGTTAATGCTATATTTTTTTGGTCACATATGTAGAGATAGGCTATATGTTAAAAAAATCATTGGGTGTATAAAGTATATAAAGTGCAAAAAAGCTGTATTTCAGTCATATCTCATAATATTGAAATTATATGTGCATCTGGAGTAACTATATGACTATATTGAGGTGAATCCCATCAGGTCAATTTGCTTGCTATAAGCTAATGCAAATGCAGCCTGCAATATAACGAATGCTTTAATCTAACTGCAATGTGCTTGGTTCCTAAAGTCTGAGTTCTGCATTTAAGACAACACTGACTTTTTTCATATTTTTCATCAATCCTGGCAATAAATACATTAAATATTTCTGTGATTATTACTTATTATTATTCGGAAATGTTTGTGGCTCAAAAAGAAGAAAAAGAACAGCGCTTGAAAGTAGTTTGTGCCACTTCATTGATCAAGGGTGTGAGTAAATGATTGCTTAGTGCGTGCCGTTTCCTGGTACACAGAAACCCTGAGGCTTATGATGCAGCATCTAGTTCAGTTAAATGGACGCTTGAACTTCATACTTGCTGCATATACACTACTCACAAAAAGTTAGGGATATTTGGCTTTCGGGTGAAATTTATGGAAAATGTAAGTTCACGCTACAGTGATATTATACGTATCATGAAAGTAGGGCATTTAAGTAGAAGCATGCAATGGTGATTTCCTCATCTCAAACAATTTATTGAAACAAAAGCCAACAACAGTGGTGGGTATACCACAACAAAAATGTCAATGTCTCAATAACTTTTCATGTGCCCTTGAGCATCAATTACAGCTCGACAACGACGTCTCATGCTGTTCACAAGTCGACTTATTGTCTGCTGAGGCATGGCATCCCACTCTTCTTGAAGGGCGGGCCCTCAGGTCATTGAGGTTCTGGGGTACAGAGTTACGAGCCTCTACACGGTGAGTCAGCTGATCCCATAGGTTTTCTATGGGATTCAGGTCTGGAGAAAGTGCAGGCCACTCCATTTGAGGTACCCCAGTCTCCAGCAGCCTTTCCCTAATGATGCGACCTCGATGAGCTGGAGCATTGTCGTCCATGAAGATGAAATTAGGCCTGTGTTGTTCATGCAGGGGCACAATGACTGGATTAATGATGTTATTCAGGTAGTATGGGCTTGTCACTGTACCATTCACAAAGTGTAGGGCAGTTCTGTATTGACTAGACACACCTGCCCACACTGTAACACCGCCACCACCAAAGGGTCGTCTGGTGACAACAGTGGCTGATGCATAGCGCTCTCCTTGACGTCTCCAACATCGTTGGCGGCCATCATTTCTGCTCAACGTGAATCGACTTTCATCAGAGAACAGCACTGAGGCCCACTGGTCCCTCGTCCAGCGTAAATGCTCCCTGGCCCATGCAAGACGATGACGCCTGTGCCTGGTGGTGTGGTCAGGTACCCTTGCAGGTCGTCTAGCACGCAGACCACGCTGATGTAAACGGTTTCGAATGGTCTGACGTGACACTTGGGTGCCTCTCACCTCCCTTAAATGTGCCTGGAGTTGAGTGGCATTCATCATCCGGTTCCGCAGGGCACTGTTCACAATGAAGCGGTCATCAGTGTGGGATGTGGCCAAAGGACATCCACTTCTATGCCTTTCTGTGACTCTTCCAGTCTCTCTGTATCTCTGTTGCAACCTGCTGATGACACTCTGTGACACTCTAAGCTCAGTGGCCACTTCCCTCTGAGAACATCCTGTTTGAAGCCTCGCAATGGCGAGGTACTGTTGATCAATTGTTAGGTGTCGTCTTGGTCTCATGATGTCAAAATGTGAACAGCATGATGAAGAGGACTGTTTAAATACCAATTCTAATTGAACCAGGAAATTTATTGGTCGATTCATGGATCAAACACCTGTTGTGAATTTTGCCGTTCAGCTCCTTGTTAGAGAACAGCAAGTTGTGCAAAAAGTACTGAAACATTGAATAGTTGGACATGTGCATTCAAAAGTTTAGAGAAGGTCAAATTAATTTCACCTGTAAAGGTTATAGTGCATTTTAGGTTCATCCTGAAATTTCACCCGAAAGCCGAATATCCCTAACTTTTTTGTGAGTAGTGTATGTGTCTGTCTTCATGTGACCCTTTGCGTGTGGCGTCATAACTTTCGGCACAAAAGCATTGCAGGGTAACATAGTGCCATAATGCGTTGGCACCTTGACCTGCGTTAGAGCTCTGCAGCGTGCTGTCAGATCTGGGCATGCCATTGCTGTTCTACTGGAGCTTTTGCCATAAGAGCTTGTGAACTTTCAGAATCATTATGTAAAAATTTTAAAGACAATATATTTACTTGAACAGCATAGCTTCTCTGGCTAGCAAAACAAATAATCCGCTGTCATCCCCTATGATTGCAAAGGTAGCAAAAACTATTGCTACTAGCAAGATGGTAACACCCAAGTAACCTTGATCCTGACAAATGTAAATGAAGATTAAGATTGTTAACTGCTCCCAAGAGGCTCAGTCAGTAACAGTGGCCAGGACTCGCAGATTTGTGCCTTGGCTATGACTGGGGTTGGTTTACAGTAAGTCATGCTTAGAATTCCTTAGGGTTACTCTTCCTTGGGGTTAGAAAGATACATTTCACTTGCAGTCTTCTTAGCTCTCTTGTTGTATGCTGTGCATATGGTGTTATGGGAGTTATGGGAGAGTACATTTCTGGAGTGCGCATTTAAACAGCGGTGCTCTGCTTCCTGCACACAGTGAAGATGGCACAGTGATTGGTTACAACCAGGGGCACAATTGTTGATTCACCATTAGAGAGAAGAAAAAGTGAAAAATACTTTTGAAGAAAAAAGAAAACGAACAATACAGTAGCAATTTCTGCTATACTGGTTAGCCTCTTTCAAGCATGTCCTTGTTATAAAGTAACAATCTCCCATTACCAGGGATAGGAGCTATGGAGACACTTTTTACAGTCTGAATAAAGCATAGATAAAACGTAACTTTTTCAAACATTTAAACTGAAAGGCCACTCTTCACTTTCCTAAAGTGACCCGTGCCCTGTCGACAGCTCTAGCTGTCTTCAATAAACTCATTCTAACTGTAGCATTTCATCCGACAAGCCGGCATGCATCTTTCTGTGACAGGCTGCCTCCACACACCAATACACAGCGGAAATAAGACAGATACAGACAAGTAACAGGAAAATTGGCATACAGTTAGATCTCAACCAATTAAACACACCTTATACTGTGGAAAACCAGTGTTGAACCACAGCTGGTTAAACTGTACAATCAAGTGAAAATCTAATCCAAGGTTGACAAACCCATAGTTGACAAGGGCCTAATACATTCATTAAATGGTCTCATACCAGTAATGGGAAAATTGTACAATGGAGGGCATTTTCCTAATTTGCCGGAGAAACTGTAAACTGACAGAATGATTATCTGTATGCCCATACTATTCTTGGCTCCCCACTGCAATAACTTGTTTACATTCTTCAGATGCTCTGTATTTAAGCTCTTTTAGAGAGAAGTCAAAAGCCTAATCAGCTGGATAGTGCAGCAGCAGCAGCAGGTATTGACAAAAAAAAAAAAAAATCCCGTAAGCCAGCCAGGACACATATGTTCATCCAGGTTTAGAAAAGGACTCTGATTACATGCTGGTTCTGTGACAGTGGTGCTTTTTTTTCTCAGCGATTCCTAGGGTGTGAGGCATGCTGTCTCATCTGTCAATTCAGGAGAGTTGTCGAGCCGCTGCTTTTTTCACTCTGCAGTCCATCAGTCATGCTCACAAAGACAGTGATTTGGAGGAGGGTACTTCATGTGTACCTTGTGCAGGCAGACTGTTCACATCACTGGCACAGCCCGGATTCTACACCACGCGTTGGGGCCCTTACACATGCAAGAACAGTGTCTTAACAGGAAGTGTCACCAAACAGTCTGCACTTTTTAGTAAAACAAGACTAACTCTGAAGTAGAACAGGCCTGATCATGACTGGGATAGCCAATGGGTTTTGGGCAAACATTTAACCCTCATATGTCCGGGGTCAATTCACATCTCTTAAACACCAGTTAACCTTATTTTTTCATCTTGACAGTATATTACTTTTCCTAATTGGTTGGGATTACAAAGCCAACATGCAATACATATAATGCTATGTTTTCAAGTCCTGTACAAACTTTATATACAAAGGTGTTGTTTGGGGTCATTTGTGGCGTAGCAGTATAAAATGTAAGAAAATATACAACTCTTACAATAAATATACATTTTTTATCTCAGATTTTTTGTGGGTGATTCTGGTGGCACTTTCCCATACAGTTTAAACTTCAAACTTTCACTCATCTCAGGCTCTAAAATGAGGTTTCATCACAGATTTTTAATATTTAGGAATAAAATGCTAGACAATTGGGATACACACTAAAAGGTGACAATAAGTGGCAACGTTTTTCTATTACAATAGTTTTGTGTCAGTTTAAACATTTCAGGTCAATTTGACCCCAAACGTAAAAGGCGCCATAGAAGGCCATTTAATTATGTTTAAGTGGAGCAGGCTAGCCTATGGCATGAAACAGGGGCCTCATTTATAAAAAAGTATTTGGACGCCATCTTTAGCTTTCTCGTAATCACATTTATTTAAATGGACATTGTTTATAAAATTGGCTGCATTGTTTATTTAAAATAGCGTACATCTGTCGTTGTAATGGAGTGAGTTGGTTTGGAGGACCAAACGCGACAGAAGGGTTTTCAGGCAAGTGACTCCGGAGAGACACCAATAAAACAGAGCGGACTCTGTAGGAGGGAGAGGGAAAAGAGGAAAACAGAAAAGCTCCAGCTCCCAAAACAGGGGAGTGAGGAAGGAGACTTAAAAGGGGAGAGAAAGGAAAACAACCCAACGAATTGGGCGAACTGACAAATAAGTCAGCGAGAGAAAATACTTTAGAAAACAAAACCTCTACTCTCAAGATGAGGAATCTAAAAAGGCGACAGAATAAACAAAGGAAAACAAACCCGGAAGTATCGGGCGAAACGCTCGTAGGGAAGAGCCAAAAATAGAACGACAGAAAAAACAAACTCGCACTAAAAGCGAGAAGAATAAGAATACTAAAGTACTGCTATCAAGACCCGCGTTGTTTAGACAAGCTGAAACAAAGCGTTCGATAGGGCGTACTGGTCCTAAACCTTACCGGCTTGAAAGTTAAACGAATTAACATGGAAGCGCCGATACCGGAAGACGCAAAGTATAAATAGCCGGCGGAAACAATGAACAGGTGAAATCACTAAGTGCTGGCGAAACGAAAACTCGGCGTGGAATATGAAAAATCCGATAGAGTGCTTAATACAGGTAACGAACGCCCGCAGAGCTAGGGGAAGGCAAGCACAACCCATGACAGTCGTACGTACCTTTGTCTATAAATCTCAAATGAACTTCAAATTGAACGCATGTGAATGAGCTCTGAAATTGTGCCCTGGGGCTAACTGTTCACATACATTTAACAGAATGGCTCTGAGGAACTGATAGCGGCTCTTGAGCCACTCAATTAAGCTAGCGTAGCCATGGTTGAGTGTTAATTGTTTGCTTACAGCAGACTTATAGGATACATTAACCTGTCTTTAATAAGGAAGTTTCTACATGTCATAAAATGGTATATAAATGGTACATATTTTAAATATGTTATATATAATATAGAAAATATGTTTTTATATAATGTTTAATTACTCGTTTTGTAGGCCGATAACCACCGATAATTTTCAACACCAATAAGAGTTACAGTGCGGCTCCCAAGCCTGCATTACGTCAGCATAACCAGCAGGTAATGTGCGTACGCCTAGTGAAGACCTAACGTGGAGCTAAGACCATTTCCAAGATCAAATGGAGTCACATTCTAGATATCACTACTTTGTGATTTTCTACGTATGCCACAGGTAAGATTGTTACGATTCTGATAAGGACCCAGACACGGACCACAGGATAAGGCAAAGAAAGTTGTTTATTCAGTCCAAAATCACAAGCCAGGTAATCAGAAATTCTGACAGTACAAAAACGAGAGCCAGTAGAGTAGTCGGTGGAATGTAAAAGATCAAAAACCAGGAAATCACAGGCAGCAGTACACAAGGGCTAGTTGAGGGAGTAGTAAAAAAACATAGCAAAGTTCAAATCCAAAACAATACAGCAAACAAACAAAAGGGAAAGGCAGGCTCGTAATCGTACGGAAAAAAGTCCAGCAGTACTCTCAATACACTCAGGCTTACAGGAAATCGACACAGAGGAATGATCAACATTCTGAAAAAGCAACACTGCACACTGAGGACTTATAAACACTGGGGAAGGATAAGACAAAGGAGGGTCAGGTGTGCAAGAGGGCGGGGTTACAAACAAGACAAAGGTGATAACAATGGGAATCGATAATACAATAATGGGGGAATGACAAAGACGTGGACCAGATTCACAAAAACACATTGAAGACAACACGGCCTGGATCAGAGGCAGACTCGTGCATAGATTGGTAGGCGGAGTTACAGGCTAGAGACAGGTGCAGTCAATATGCGAAGACAGCAGGAGTTAGGTAAAGCACACGAGAATGGAATGTTACAGCGAAGAAGATATGTTAGTATCAATTAGTAAATAACTACAATACGGGGGTTAGTCTTGTTTAGTAACACATATACATTAGTAGATTTAGTAAGTGTAACTTAAACTAGATAACCACAAGTGCAATCAGTAATTGTTAATAGTATCTACAGTTTAATACAAAAGACTGAATAAAGAATACGAGACACGAAGGAAGGCAGAAATCCCGAATACTTCCGAAATCGCCCGAATAGTGCCAGCACGATACAGGGGAGCGACAACTCGGAATACAGCACACAGACAGACAGGGGAACTGAGGGAAATGCATACTGTACGGGAACTAGGGCTAAGGGCAATGAATATGAAATAATAAAGTACAAAAAAAACACGAAAATAAACAATACACAGAACAGAAAAACCAGGAACGTTACAAAGATCAAATTTCATCTAAAGTACTTTTAATAAATGAGGCCCTGGGTTTGTCTCCGACAACGGTTCCTTTTTGAATACTTGGGGAGTTTGGATATGGCAGCTGTGCCAAACTTACATTCCTATACTGTATGTCACATAGGGTCTGATTAGGCTTAGCAGTTAAATACAAAAAGTATGTTCATTAACATTAAATTGATCTGACTTGCTGTCATACTACGTTACCATGTGAACAATACATTACTTATTTCATCTAAAAGAGATTTTGGCTGTGACTATGCTGCATTTCAAATGATCCCGGATTTGTAACATATGATACAAAAGCCTTCTGTAGAGATGCCTTCTAACTCCATGATGCAGCTCTGCATGAGGCGATTCGCAGACGACTAAGAGCCAGGGCATTCGCTAAGCCTCTGTGCGCTGAACTCAGTAGCGGCTCTGACTACCCTCCCTCATATTCCAGCATGTCTGAAATGGCAACCGATATCAGAAATTAATTTTGTGCCTCATAGAATTATCATCAATCTTCGAGAATGTCACACGTGGTTTTACTAGCCCGTTTGCTGACGTTAATGTGTGGAATAATAGACCTTCATTCCGCAGGGTCCCCTGTAATTGCCCTGCTTCACTCAGCGCTCGTGGCATTTGCACATACAAGTGTCACGTTTGGTCTTTATTGACATCTCCTTTGGAGAGCCTGGACCGAGAAGCTTTCCCCCGCGCGCTGTGGCTCTCATTGATATCCATCAGTGGCTCGCGCGGCTAGGACATCGCCCCGGCTGCCGCTAACGAAGGAAATCGCCTGTCACCGCGGTCCTTAACGGCTGTAGAGACGCGCTAAATGGCCCTATTTGTTGTGCGAAGATATTGGATCTGTGGTTCTAGGGTGCGTTTCTGAATTTCCTCGCAGTGTGGAGCCTTTTATGATTGTACTTCCTGCCTATAATAAGTCTCCGTTGGTCGCAATCCATGACCCTAAAGGCACATTGCTGTGACGGTCAACGGAAACCTGTCGGATGCCACCCTGGGGATGTCACGCCACTGGCCCCAATGCACAACTGAAATGCATAAGAAGTCTGGTCAGAACCTGAGCAAAGTGACCATTTTTATAAAATGATGTCCTCATTTTGATTAAGTAAAGTGACTGTAAAGGACATTACTTTGCCGAAGTAGCATAACATTGCACAGCCATGCTGACTTTCTTAGGCCCAGTTCCCATAGCACACAGATACCCAAATAGACTGTATAAATGTATATGGACAATTCCAGGTCTCGGGATAGTTGTTTAATGAGTCAACAGTGCTATAACAGCACTGCTACATAGAATAACTACTGCACAGCACAATAATCGAATTGTCATTCCTAATTCCTAAACCAAGATAGTGAGTCATTTGATGAGGTAGATATAAACCATTAAACTGATAGCGGTGGAAAGTCCTGATGCATGAAGACTCCAATATTTGATACAGAAAATCAATTTAAAAAATGACTCATTTCAGGTGCTTTCCAATGGCACACCTATACATTGCTTTTCAGTGGCGTTCAAGCCCATGATAACGGAAAATACAAGCGTAGGCTTTTGTTTTTATTCCGGTTTATGATGCCGACTGGAGGTGAACGATATATAAAATCCCAGACATTTGAAATCTTCTAGAACTAGATTGAGTATTTAACACCCCCCGCATGTAGTAAGTAACAGTGAATTTGATCTTAACACGTTAAACCCAATTTTGTTAATTACCATGAATTTTATTCTGTCTAAAAGCTGGGATTGTGTGCTAATTAGAAAACAAGACATTCAGTTCTGGTACATATCCAAATGCATATTTACATGTTCCAAAAATGATGGTACACAAGTTTTCAATTTAACAAGTGTTTGTTTTTTTGGACTGATCGTTGCAAATGAGGTATACAGGTCTTTCACCAAGGGGCTATGTATTGGTGCAAAATTGTCCAACATTGCCTGCTATACAAACAGAACCAGGTTCCTTTTATGGGAAACTGAACTGTCCCCCAGACTACGCATGGTGAAATTTCAATTACAGTAGCGAGAGGCACAACAGATTGTATATTTGCTAGGGGTAAACCAAATAGCCGGAAAATCTGACTATTCGGTACGCATAGTTTTTTCCAGATTCAACTACTGTCCAACTGCTATGGACCAATATCCGTGGTCGGAGAAACACATTGCATATTTCAGCTGAATGTGTCCACTGTGCTGCATGGAACATTATCTTAAAGCTGCTGCGTGATAGGCTAGACACAACAAAGGTCCCTCCCCTGAGTCCCCTCTATAAATACCATTTCTCGCATTTCGATGTTGCCGTCTTGCCAGTTCTCGCCAGACGCCTGTGTCTCAAGCGCTCACTAGAGCAGCACAAGTCCTAGCGCAAGGAAGGGATGTACAAAGCAGGTGTGTGTATGCGTGCGTGTGTGTGTGTGTGTGTGTGTGTGTGTATGCATGCGTGTGTGTGGTTTGTGAATGTGTGTGCTTGTTTTACAGATTCTCCATGCTTCTAACAAAGCAGGCTCAATAGCAGAATGAAGGCTGCGGCCTGCTAGCAGTGGCTAGCGAAGGTTCCACCACCACCAAGCTAAGCTAAAGATACCCCTGTGTGCCACTGCCTAACTTTGCTGTAATCGAGGCGAGTAAATAAATACACAAGCTAGACTAAGTAAAGATGCAAAAGAAAGCAATAAAATCAACAATGAATCGATATACTGTGTGTGTTTGTGAATGTGCGTGTTTATGTTACAGAATTTTGCAGTGCTTCTAACAAATATCAATTCAGCAAAATACAAAAGGCATGGCACAATGGAGCAGTGCATCGTGGGTCTGCTTTGTGTTTAACACCCTCCCTCCGGTGCTGAACTAAGATTTTACAGAACGGTGAATTCATTGTTACGGTGAACTCATTGTTTCCTCTTCTTCACTCTTGCATTTTTATAATGATGTAAATGTGCCATTTTACAGTGAAACAACATTGAAAACAACAAGTGTCAGCCACACAGACCTTTGTTTCAGACTCCGACCATGGCTACTGGGGCTCGGCTTCCCGACACGGATCCGACTCTGTCTATGACGTGGTCGGCTCAGGCCTAATACTTGCCCTCAAATGTACACCTTTTCAAAGAAGAAATGCTGGAATATTCACACCTTTCAAAAGTTCGAGGATGTGGCAGTGCTCGTTATATTGAGACCTGGACAAAGCAACACACATAAAATGTTCTGTATTATGTATTAAATAAGATAGTAACTTTGTGACAGATTTTTGCATACACTTTAAAAATGTTACTGCTTGACAAATTGTCAGTTCCAAAGATCCAAGTGTTTTTGTACACCATTCAATAAGAATGATTGCTTTAAGTTTGTACCTGAGCCCCCTATCATTTTTCATCCCTGTTTCTTCAGTACTGGCAGCAAAGAACTGGATCTTGTTTGTTCTCTAGGTTTTGGCTTGTCATGTAAATGAAGCCCTGCAGTGTCACAGAGGTCGTCTCCACAGCGAGTTTTGTCATCCGCCCTTCTACATAAGCCCTGCAGTGAAGAGGGACAGAGTAATTGAAATAGAAATGATCTGTTTCGATCCAGCAGGACAGTGAGCTGCAGGTGATGGATGGAACAGCCTCGCACTTGTGCGCATGTGCGCGTGCGCGAGTGAATACGTGCGTGCAGCCCGAGATGTGTGGAAAGTCGGATCTGGCGAAGGTTTACTTCAATCCGGTGAAGTCTCCGTTGACCTTTTCAACACAAATTATTCTGGAGGAAGTGGTTCCTGGTGAAACGTGTGTGCTTGAGTTGCTGGGGGGGGCGAGGTGCCGGTGGGCCCCCGGCTCACTCCACTGCTGTGGGTAACCAACTGATCAAGCCAGGTGGTCTCATTAAATTAACACCAGCTAATGAAGAAGGCAGTGTGGTTTGATCTTCTCAGCAGTGTTCCTGAGATCTGAACAAGCATCCCATCGTCCTATCCTGTGCGAATGATCAAATGCTGTGTCCGGGTCTGTAATCTTGCACTGGGAAAAGCTTGAACATCACGCTGGGGTAGAATATCACAGCTCCATAGTAATTTAGCTTCATATGAACTCTTTCTATAGATGCATAGATAGCATACATACATTCATATAATAATAGGATCTATAATTAGTTTAAATCCTGACTAAAGAGATGAATGCAACATAATATGTTTATTTTATATCTCATATCTATATATATATATATATATATATATATACATACTTTACCTCAAAACTGTATTAACATTTTAAAATTGCACATAAAAGCGCTGACTCTTAGCCAGAGGATGATATAGGATTATAGAGATACACCTCTGAACCTGTGAGCTAGCAGAGAACCACCCTAAATGTCATGCCACCCAAGTAATAAAGCATAGTCGCTAAATACATTAAACATAGCATGATTATGGATGATGAGTGTAGTCTCTTGGTAATTTGATGGTACTGATCTGTTGTAGTCCTATGGAGTGTAAATCTGACTGACAGTGCCGTATGTCTTCTCAAACACAGTCGTGTTTCCTGCCATCGATCCAGGTTTTGTGGAAAGCGGCCCTGCCAGGGTTCCGCACTGTCTCAACAAACACACAGGGTAAAATGAGCTGACGCATGCTTTAATTAAAAAGAAAAGGCGATTCGACTAAGCAACATTTCTCCGATCACTGTTGCTGAGTGGACGTCTCCCGTGGTATCGAGCGAGTTCCCTTAATGGGAGGTCACAAAAGTACCTGCTATGTGTAATAACAATATTCCGGTTCATATAAGTACATTGTGAAATATTGGCCTTTATGTAAAGCAGTGACATAGGCAATTTAAACTTTACACGATGAATAAGTCAGTCTATTGCCATGCCAAATCCAGTTTAACCCTCATATTATATTGACATTTTATGACACCTTTTTATGTTTGGGGTCAAATTGATCCCAAAAGTTTAAACTGACACAAAACTATTGTAATAGATATAATTTTTGACACTTTCTGTGTCACCTTTAGTGTGTCTCCCGATTGACTTGCATTTTGTCCCCAGATTTTTTATATTTTGTCCCATAACTCATTTTAGAGCCTGAGATAAGTGCATGTTTGTGAAGGTTAAAACCTGTAGGGGAAAGTGCCACCAGAATTACCCGCAAAAAAATCAAAGATTAAAACTAAAAAAGTTGTATATTTCTTACATTATATAGAGCTGCCCCACAAATGACCCTACACAACACCTTTGTATACAAAGTTGGGACAGGACTTTTGAAAATATCGCAGAATGTTTATTCCATGTTTATTATTTAATCCCAACAAAATAGGAAAAGTCACATAGTGTGAAGATGAAAAAAATAACTGGTTAACTGGGCTTTAAGAGAAGTAAAAAATTTAACCAGGTCAAATTGACCCAGAACATAATATGAGGGTTAAATAGCCCTCCCTTTTTAGTTTCAAGCCCATAATCTGCTTTAATTAGGTTTAGACGAGTACACCCTAGATCACTTTTTTTTTCCGCTGTAAACTTGTTTGTATGCTACGGAAGCCCTGAAGCGCAAGGTGAAAAAAATTTTTTTTGAAAAGCTATCTTTAAACGAGATAGCTTTTCAAAAAATATATCTTTTTCTCAGAAAAACGAGATAGTATCTCGATATAACGAGTTAGCTTTTTAAAAAAAAAAAAACATTTTTTCCTCGGAAAAACGAGATATATCGAGATATATTTATCTCTAAACCTGATAGATGCATCATTCGTTCAATACACAACGTAGCTAGAGTTAACAAATGTGTTTTTCAGTAACATTAGCCTATATTTTAAGTGTTACAAATATTTAAAAAAAATATATATAGCCCCCCCCGTCCCCCATGTTAAAATGAAGCATGCAAGGACTCAAAAACAGCTTTAATTGCACTCAAAATACACACTGAAATCAGAGTTAATGCTGAGTTATATCTCGTAAAAACGTGCCCTACAAATGAGTTAATAACTTGTATAAACGAGCCATATAAACGCGATAATATCTCGAATAAACGAGATAATAACTAGTGTAAACGACTTACTATCTCGTTTAAAACAAGATAGCTTTTAAAAACATTTTAAACATTTTTTCTCGGAAAAACGAGATAGTATCTCGATTTTCCGAGAAAATTTTTTTTTTTTAAAAGCTTTTTTCACCTTGCGCTTCAGGGCTTCCGTAGTATGCCTACCTTATAATGAAACATATTCATCCATTCTGATGAATTCTGAAAAAATATTGTAAATCATAAGAAACTGGTAGAAAAGCGTCTTTGTGTTGCCCTCTAATGGTTGACATTCACTTCCTGCTCCCCACACTGCCCCCTGCCCAAATCGTGATGTCAGAGTACCTCTTTGGAGGTACCTCTACATCATATGGATAATTGTTGTCACCCACAATGGAATCTTGATACATATTTGATCTGCAACGCAAATTTGACAGTTTGATCCAAGTTATACAAAATAATTTGCACATTGTACATCAATTTATGCAAATGACGATGGACACAGCTCCTCCATCCCCACCCCCCTCTCCCTCGCTCACCCCCCAAAGTATCTTGTGTAGTAGGCGGAAACAGGCTGAGACAGTGGGTGCACTTACTCTTTAAAATTTGTTTGATGCAAATAAAATCATTATATAACAAAAATGTATCACTTAGGAGACCATTGAGGAGAATATAATTTCTCTGCTACTAATATATCAAGACTGAAGCTCAGTGTCTTACCTATTGGAAAACTTTTATAGGATACCTTTGAAGCTGTTTGTCTATTTTGCGTTTATCTTTTCTAATTCTCCATTGCAAAACAGAGGACACAGTTCTCTCCCTTTCATCGTCTCAATATGATGTAATTAGTCAATAATGCCACAATCTCTCTGCAGTGGCCATTATTTTTGGCTGAACAAAAATAAATAAATGAATGAATTAATAATAAATAAAATAAATCTGGTAGAACCTAATTGTGATTGAGTAGCACTAACCTGATTTACAAACATAAAACAAGTTGCACGTATGCATCTCTGTCATTTGCTGCGTGTCTTCCTCTGGGGGTAAACATGAAATGATTAACACCAATGGCTTGGTCTGACAGGCCGTAAATTGTTTTAATGTGTTATTTGTTCATAAACACATTGATGTTAAATGCCGGTGAGCTGTGGCCCAATGGACATGCTCCATTAAACGTTTACAGCCCCGGACAACAAATCTGTTTGTATATGTGTGCCAGCAGCATGTCAATTCATTACATACAGAGATTATGAGAGGGAGAGAGAGATTAAGAGAGAGAGATTAAGAGAGAGAGAGAGAGAGAGAGAGAGAGAGAGATATGCCCATTACCCTCCTCCTGTAAGCCTCCAGAGGTTGAAGATTGAAATCAGCCCATAAATAAATAGCCACTGTAATCTACCTGTTGGCAATATATTCTTCTTTTTTAAACCACATATATATATATATATATATACAGTCAAGCCGGAATGTCTGCACACCCCTTTCACCTTCTCCACGTTTTATTACGTTACAGACTTATACTACAATAGATTGAGTTCATTTTTTGCCTCAAACATCTACACACAATAGTCAATAATGACAGTGAAAACAGGTTTTTAGAAAATATGCAATTTTATTTTACTGACAAAAATAGGTTATTTAGGGGTTACATATCTGTACACACCCTTAGCCTAATACTTGGTTGCTGCACCTTTGGCAGCGATTACAGCTTCAAGGCATCTTGGGAAAGAAGCTACGAGCTTGGCACACTTGTTTCTGGACATTTTTGCCCATTCCTCTTGGCATATCCTTGCAAGCTCCGTCAGGTTGGATGGGGAGCATCGGTACACAGCCATCTTCAGCTCTTTCCACAGATGTTCAATTGGATTCAGGTCTGGGCTCTGGCTTGGCCACTCAAGGACATGCACAGACTTTCTCCAAAGCCACTCCTTTGTTCTCTTAGCTGTGTGCTTCGGGTCGTTGTCATGTTGGAAGGTAAACCTTCGCCGCAGTCTGAGGTCCAGAGCGCTCTAGAGCAGGTTTTCTTCAAGGATCTCGGTGTACTTAGCTGCATTCATCTTTCCCTCTATCAGGACTAGTTGCCCCGTTCCCACTGCTGAAAAACATCCCCACATCATGATGCTGTCACCGCCATGCTTCACTGTAGGGATGGTATTAGCCAGGTGATGAGCGGTGCCTGGTTTCCTCCAGACGTGACGCTTGGTATTCAGGCCAAAAAGTTCAATTTTGGTTTCATCAGACCAGAGAATCTTGATTCTCATGGTTTGAGAGTCCTCTAGGTGCCTTTTGGCAAACTCCAAGCTGGCTGTGATGTGCCTTTTACTAAGGAGGGGCTTCCGTCTGACCACTCTACCATAAAGGCCTGATTGGTGGAGTGCTGCCTGGATGGTTGATCTTCTGAAAGGTTCTCCCATCTCCACAAGGATACGCTGGAGCTCTGTCAGAGTGACCCTCGGGTTCCTGCTCACCTCCCTGGCCAAGGCCCATCTTCCCCGATTTCTCAGTTTGGCCGGGTGGCCAGGTCTAGGAAGATTCTTAATGGTTCCAAACTTCTTCCATTTACGAATGATGGTGGCCACTGTGCTCTTTGGGACCTGTAAAGCTGCAGAGATTTTTCCGTACCCTTCTCCAGATCTAAGCCTTGACACAATCCTGTTTCTGAGGTCTGCAGATAATTCCTTTGACCCCCATGGCTTGGAGTTTGCTCTGACATGCACTGTCAACTGTGGGACCTTATATAGGCAGGTGTTGGCAATCCCCAATCATGTCCAATCAATTGAATTTATCACAGGTGGACTCCAATTAAGTTGTAGAAACATCTCAAGCAGTATCAGTGGAAAGAAAATGCACCTCAGCTCACTTTTGGGTGTCATATCAATATACTATAGACATATGATATTTTACATTTAGATTTTTAATAAATTAGCACAAATGTCTAAAAACTTGTTTTCACTTTGTCATTATGGGCTATTTTGTGTAGAATTTTGAGACAAAAAATGAACTCAATCTATTGTAGAATATGTCTGTAATGTAATAAAACATGGAGAAGGTGAAAGGGGTGTGCAGACTTTCCGGCTTGACTGTATATACAGTGAACACCATAATTCATTGCACAGTGACAAATTTTTTGTAATTTTGGTTCTGTACTCTAGTTTGAAAGGATACAATGACAAGTGCAGACTATCAGCTTTAATTTGAAGGTATTTTCATCGGATGACTGTTTAGAAATTATAGAACCTTTTGTACATAGTCCCCCCCCCATTTTCAGGCATCAAAAAATACTGGACAGTTTAACATAATGTAGAATAAAGTAATATTTTTTTTATATTTGGTCGCATATCCTTTGCATGCCATGACTTCCTGATGTCCAACAATAT